>JAPKLX010000870.1:0-10440 GCA_026898415.1 Leonotis leonurus | reverse complement strand
ACTGTCAAGTAAAACTGAAAAGTTTGTATTTGGTGTATTCCCCCCCCCCATACACCAAACCTTGCTCTTTCGGGACCAACACCTTTACATATCAAGTCATCTCCTAATCTGTTCCATAACACGATACACTTTATATATAGTGATCTGTTTTACATTTATAACAATTTAAGCTAGAAGAAAAAACAGCTAAGTGTGTTTCGAAAGGCCATCATCAAAACAAAATAACTTTAGGGTTCCCAACAACTTTAAATCAATCAACAGGATTGCCAAGGAAAAGTTAGTGGAAGGACTACCAGATCAAGTGTATGATAAAGATCACATATGTGATGCTTGTCAAGCAGGAAAGCAAACCAGATCATCCTTTACAAGCAAAACAGCTCACTCAACATGAAGGATACTGGAGCTGTTACATCTTGATCTGTTTGGTCCAGTGAAGCCACTAAGTATAAATGGGAGAAAGTACACATTTGTAATCATAGATGATTACTCAAGGTTCACTTGGGTCATCTTTTAGTTAAAGAAGAAAGAGACTCTAGACAAGCTCCCTGACTTTCTACACAAGATAACTAAACAGAAAGAGATGAGCATAACCTCTATCAGAACAGATCGAGGAACAGAATTTCTCAACCAGAAGATTGAAGCATACTGCAACAAGATGGGAATCACTCATCAAACATCTGCTGCTCGAACTCCCCAACAGAATGGAGTTGTTGAAAGGAGAAACAGATCACTCAAGGAAGCAGCTCGCACAATGCTCAATGCAACAAATCTACCAAAGAAATTCTGGGCAGAAGCTATATACACAGCCTGCTATACTCAAAACAGATCATCTGTCACAATAAGACACAGAAAAACACCATATGAGATTTGGAATAGCAGAAAGCCTTAGATTTCCTACTTTCGATCTTTTGGCTATCTGTGTTACATACACAATAATGGGAAATCACAATTGAAAACTTTTGATAGCAAAACTGATCCTGGAATATTCTTAGGATATTCTGATGTTAGTAAAGCTTATAGAGTTTACAATAAGAACTCTCATATTGTGGAGGTAACAACTCATGTTGTTTTTGACGAATCTACTATTTAGTACAGGTCACCAGATGAAAAGCAGACAGAAAACCAGGTGACTACCAGAAGGATGAATGAACTACTACTTGAAGATATTCTTGTCTGGAATTCCAAAAGTAAGGATGAAGAAATTTTCACTCCACCTGTTGCTGAAGAGATCATACAGCAAGGGGAAATATCACAACACAATCTGGATGAAAACAGATCATCAACAGAAAACAATGAAACAATCATTACAAACGATGATCAACATGAAAATCCAAATTCAGAAGAAAGTCCAGATGAGAATCCATTCCAAACCATATCAACAACACACCCTGAGTTTGAGGAACCAACAGATCAACCTGATCCTGAAATATCTGATGAAGAGATGACCAGAAGAAGAAGATGGATACAAGATCATCCACCAGAACAAATCGTTGGGAACCCATCAGATCATGTGAAGACCAGAAGAATGCATGGAGAAAGTGCATTGTTAAGCTGTTATCTCTCTCGCATGGAGCCATCTGATGCATATGAAGCACTTCAAGATGCAGATTGGATAACAGCAATGTAAGAAGAACTCAATGAGTTCAAAAGGAATGAAGTTTGGTATCTCGTGGACAGACCCAAACACCAAGGTGTGATTGGTGTAAAATGGGTGTTCAAAAATAAGCGAGATGAGAATGGTGAAGTAGTCAGAAACAAGGCCAGATTGGTAGCTAAAGGTTATAATCAACAAGAAGGCATTGATTTTAATGAAACATTCGCGCCAGTAGCCAGATTAGAAGCCATAAGGCTATTTCTAGCATATGCTGCTCACAAACGGTTCAAAGTATACCTAATGGACGTCAAAAGTGCCTTCCTTAATGGCATCCTTGAAGAAGAAGTATATGTGGAACAGCCACCTGGATTTGAAGAGGCAGATCCAGATCAGAAAGTATACAGACTGGCTAAGGCAGTCTATGGTCTAAAACAAGCCCCTAGAGCTTGGTATGAGACCTTATCAACCTTCCTACTAGAATCTGGTTTCAGAAGAGGATCTGTTGACAAGACTTTGTTTATCATCAAAGTCAAAGAAAACATTCTCCTAGTCCAAATCTATGTAGATGATATTATCTTTGGATCTCAATCTACTTATCTGTGTGACAAATTTGCTGAACTTATGAAAAATAAGTACCAAATGTCCATGATGGGAGAAATGAGCTTCTTTTTAGGTTTGCAGGTCAAGCAGCTACCAGATGGTATCTTTATTAATCAGACAAAATACATCAACGATCTGCTGACCAAGTTTGGGTTAAAAGACAGTAACCCAGTAAAAATCCCAATGCAAACAAATGGGAAAATTGATCCAGATCCAGAAGAAAAACCAGCAAATATTACTCAATACAGAGGGATTATTGGATCATTACTATACCTAACTGCCAGTCGACCTAACATCACATTTGCAGTAGGTGTATGTGCAAGATATCAAGCAAATCCCAAAGAGTCTCACATGGAAGCAGCTAAGAAGATACTAAGATATCTTAACGGAACAACCCATGTAGGATTATGGTATCCATGTGAAGACAATTTTGAATTAACTGGATATACTAACTCAGATTATGCTGGATGTAAACTGGACAGAAAGTCAACATCTGGTACATGTCAATTTCTAGGAAATATACTGATTTCTTGGTTCTCAAAGAAACAGACATCAGTTGCCACCTCAACTACAGAGGCAGAATATATGGCAGCTGGAAGTTGTTGTGCACAAATACTATGGTTAAGACAACAGCTTAAAGATTATGAGATTGATGTCAAGTAAATACCAATTTTCTGTGATAGTTCAAGTGATATAGCAATCACACAGAACCCATTGTTGCACACCAGATGCAAACATGTGGATGTGAGACATCACTTCATAAGAGACCATGTTGAAAGGAAACATGTACAGATTGAGAAAATACACACTGAAGTTCAGAGAGCAGACATTCTCACTAAGGCATTACCAGAAGAAAGATTTAAGATGCTTTGTGGAAAACTAGGACTTTTAAATCTTGAAGAAAGAACCAGATTGATCTAAACCAGATCAAATTCAATATTCCAACAGGGAATCAAAACCAGATCATCATGGTCCAGATTGATAAAATCCAGATCACGTGAAATTCCAACAGGGAATTGACACCAGATCACTGAGTATATGTCAATTAATCAAATTCCAACTGGGAATTAGTAAAGGAGTCAAAACACCAGATTGAACAGTGGCACAACCAGATCGATAGTTATCACTATGCAAGAGATCGTCCTTGACCAGATTACTGAATGCCACGTGGATATTAATTTAATATATTTCTTATTAATTATCTCATTACTTAGTTAAGGGGGAAAGGTCAACTATATATTGCGACTAACTATACAAAATATCTAATTTCTGACTCTAGATATCAAATCTTTTATTTTTGATGATTAAGTACAGTAATTGGGAAACGTGATCGAGGAAATATCTTCCAAATCAAGAAAAAGGGAGAATATGACTGCAACAAAAACAACATACCACGTCACAACCGTTTGATCAAGCACGTACATCACACGATAAAGAGAGGCGGTTATAGATTGTAAACCTAGAACATGGAAAGGCGGGAAAAGCTGAAAAAGGGAAGGATTTCTGAATATTTTAGTCCTTTACTTATCTTCTCTTTCGTTTATATGTTTGATAAGTTGTTTCATCTATCACTTACACTTATATTTCTCGAAACACTTAGCAAAATTTCCTCTCTTTCAAACTCTCTCTACTTTCTAAATTCACTCTGTTTTAGTAACAATGGCACCCAAATCCTCTGTTTTTCTTGACCAAGCGAACTTTCTGAAACCATATCTGCACCAAGACCTTTTCGCCACTCTTGATACCTTCGGGTTTCACAAACTAGAAAAGGCATTTGACCTTGTTCGCCAATGCAAAGGTTCACTATTTTATGGTTTTGTTGTGATTTGTCCTATGTTACTTTTCAATCATGCGTTTTAAACTGTTCTCTTTTCTCATCTGCATATACGAATGGTTATGGTTACTGTGATATAAACTGCTAGACTGTATAAACTGTTTTGGGCACTTATACTTCACTGATGGAAGGATAGTGCTCACATATGCTCTTCTGTGTTTTCAGTAGGCTTTCACAATATTATCACTTCACACCAAGTTCATTTTGTCACAGCCCAATTTCTTAACCATCTCTTAGTCAAGAAATTAAGCCATGACTTAACTAACTTGGAAACAACTCTAGTAATTTATGTTTGGTTGCAAAGAAACTTGAACTTATTCTCGCGAAAAACAGGGCAGGGCCGACACATCGACTTCGAAAGCTCATAACTTTCTCATACGGACTCCGAATTTAGATCCGAAAGAACCATTGGAAAGGTATTGAAAAGATCTTTAAAATGACACTAAATTCAGAAAATTCGGACTTATGAAACTCACGAAAAAGTGGGTTCAACGAGCTGCCCTGTTTCTAGCAAAAACAAAGTTTGCACAATTTTTGAATTTGGAGTTTCAACACATCTAAATACCAACTCAAGAAACCAAAAGATAGAGATAAAAATTGATAACTCATAAGGAAAAGTGCTACCATGGATATCAAGGGCTAAACTGATACGAAGGTATCAAACGTTCAAATGACATCAAAACATAGATTTGCAACGGAAGAAATAGTTGAGCTACATGTATGACGACACATAACTCAACTTACAAAATATCCATCATCAAACAACAAGACAATCTATGGTTCACTGACAATTTATATACAAAGATAACCACAGTGTTCAAATCCATCGCCACCTCCAGCTCAACCTGCACGTTAAGAAAACATGCAGGGCGTGAGTACATAAAGCACTCAGTGGACACATGCCAAAACATTTAAAACTTGCTCATAGAGCTAAAATATTGACTTGCCAAATCTTTCTATTCTGAAAATAATGTAACTGAATATGTATAAAATGTGTCTGTAAACAAATATCTGAAATCTGAAAATATGCAGTATGCAACATGCTATGCTGGCATTCTTTTTCTCTTGCTGTGTCGGTCCCGAAGGCTACCCGCTCACAGCTGCTTATGAAATCTGAAATACCATATCTACGCACTTCTTGTGTTGAGAGGTAGGCCTCCCTCTCAAACACTATGACCGGCCAGTCCGCTCACCGGCTCACGGTCACATATGTGTACACAAACCCTTACCGGCAGCTCGTCCGGCATAGGGCCGATATCGTAATTCTCTCGTAGATAGGCAATATGCATCATGCATCATGCACTCATAAATATAGGCAAGTCAACTTCTTTAAACATAAAAACATATCAAAGCATAAACAAATCTTTAGCTCATGCATAACTTTGGTTAGAAAGCCCACCTGGATGTTCCTTAGAGCTAAGGAACTAATTTACTCATAGCCACCAATTATCCCTGTCTTCTAGATTCTCTTTTCTTTCTGCTCTTATTTCCTTCTTGGTCTCATCTGACCCTTTTTCTATAATGATACAAATCTAATTAGCTTCTCATACTTAAATCTCAATATTGCGTTTCTTTATCTACTAACTAACAATTTCTAATTCTTACATACTTAGCTCTTTAATTCCAACAAATTCACATTATACTTCATATTCTTCCCTCATCTCAATTATGATCTTAGATCACACAAATAACTCCTCTATATACACCTTTGGATCATCCCCTTCTCCAAGCATTTTATAGATCTTAATGATGTGATGATTATATCTTTAATCTCTTGCTTCATTCATGCTTACTACCATCTAAATAACTCTAATACATCATCATCTAAGCAAATCAATATCAACATATATATAAACTATGAAACTTCATTAACCATTAAATTTTGAAAATCCATTTCTAGTGCTTGGAAAATTCCAAATAAATTAATCTAGGTATTATTCATACCATTGAACTCAAATATGATCTCAATTACATAAATAAAATCAAAATCTTATAGAACAATTTAAGTAGAATTTTCGGTCCTTAGTGCTTAGGATAGAAAACTTGATTTTGATCTAATTTCTTATTCTAATCATGTTTATTGACATCTAATAGCACTTATCTATGCTCAAAACAATCACATTCTACATAATCAAATTAGGGTTCATGGGAAAGAATTAGGACAAATCCAATTATTCCTCATCTTATGCAATTCTTTCCAAAACATCACTTAATTCATGATATTCTATCCATTTCATACACCATACTTGAGGATTAACATCATATCTTATAAATTATAGATATCATGGATGATAACATAAACTTTCTTAAATTTCTACAAACTAAAGATGTAAAGAGAAGGATTAATTACCTTAAAGATGATTATTTCTTGAAAACTAGATCAAAACCTAGCTTAGAACTTGAATTATGGAAGGAGAAATTTTTTGGCTATGGTGGGAGAGGGGGTGCACGACCATGGGAGGAAGAATAAGGTTGATGGTGATGATAATATGATATATATCTCATTTCTTATAGATTAAGTAATTATATTTTATTAATTAAATAATTAAATACACAATTCTACATCACTCTAGGGGGTTCTAGAACCTTCTAGAACCTCCATTTTTGGGTTCCGAGATATTAATACTGGATTACTCATCTCGACACAAGGAATTCACTGGTTCAGACTGTTCGTGATTCCGAGTTCGTATGAATAACTTATTCGAGTTTTAAATTACCGAATGAATTTAATTAAATAAATTCCTTCTCAAAACAATATTTTCTAACAAAATCCTTATAATAATCTCTTCTATATACCTTAGAAAATCGGGCAAAATTTATAGATATTGCTACGGCTGTCGAATTCCCAAATTGAATTCTTGCCGAAAACTAATTAAATTATTACCGAAATTACGATAATAAATTTTTATTCTTTCTTTTGTCTGTTTTCAAGCTTAATGGAATTTCTAATTCCATTTTTCTATATTATCTAATAGATAAAAATTTTCTCTTCTGAGGGGTATGCTTCGTCTGAATTTATTCTATCTTAACCCCTCTCTTTAATCTCTAGTATGGAATTAATAACTTCCAATTTCTTTCTTAACGAAATATTCGTAATTCTTTCTTCTAAATCGTATAATAGATTCTTCAAACTCTTCTTAATCTCATAAAAATATTCTCTTAAGGATGCATAGCCTTAATTAAGGTTTAATTACATTTTAGTTATGGCTACAGTATTTCGGGGTATTACACATTTCCTACCCAAGGATGTTGCAGCCTTCTACCTCTCATGGCAGGGAGAGAGGGGTGGAACCGAGGCAACCATCAGGGTCAGTAAAGGGAACACAATCAGTAACACCTCGTATAACGTCATCAACATCATCAACGATGTTTACAAAGTGAAGGATGAAGGCCTTGATCTTGGAGAAATCACTGCATAACAGCTGCAAGAAGCTGTGGAGATAGTGATGATTATACCCATCCAATACACAAACAGGATGTTTGTCCGTGCACTTCTCGCTCCAGAATTCAGAATTCTATTTGAATTCGTACAGCGAATTTTTCTCAACCACAACGGATACTACGATCAAGTCACTCCTGAGAAGTTCAGGATCCTAGCAGCAGTGGTACTCAACCTCCCAGTGAACTGGAGCAGGATTTTATTTGATCTCTTGGCCAAGGAAGCCAAGATGATCCTGTTCGTGAAAGGAGGATCCCCTGGCATTGAAGTGAAGCGCAGCAGTTTGAGACTCTCAACGAAAATAAGCTTCATGCTGGAAACATTCTTCCCTCATCACCAGTGGGACACTGCTGTTGAGTTTAACACCAGACAACATTTTCCCAAGGACCAGCATCAGATAGAAATGTCGATGGGCATTTCAGCAAATCTGATTGCCCGGGTGAAAGACTCAGTGGTTCTTAGTGGCCTGATGGAGATGGGAAACTCGAATCCCATCTGGATTCCCCCACCTGGTCAAGCAGATTGCTCCACAAAAACCAAGATCACAAAGGAAAAGCCAATCGAGAAGACACCCACCAAGAGAACCACCAGAAGATCAAGCTCGATTGACATAGATACATCTACAGCAGCCCAACCACCTAAATCTAAGTGCAGACGACTTCAGAAACTATCTGATGAAGCCCAGGCTGAAGCACCTACTGCTGCAGCAACTGTCATTCCTCAACAGGAGGTTGAGGAAGAGGAAGTTCTGCCGGGTGGACCACCGGAGGATGTGGCCCCCATCTCATCTGTGCACCCAGATCACTCCAAGGACTTCTCTCCTGCACATTCTACTAGTCCATCATCTGCTGAACACTTAGAGCAGATCGATGAGGAAGCTGAGGGAGAAGAGGCATCTACTGATGAGGAGGAGGAGTTACAGAAGGCAGAGACAGTGGTGAAAATGCTAGAAACAGAGGCCGATCACTCTGTGCTCAGAACATTCCCTGGGATCCAGCTTACCCCAGAAACTTATGACATAGCCAAGAGGCTCAAATTTCTGTTGCTGGTGAAAGATAAAGAATTCTATGTTCTGGATGCCCTGCTCCGCACCAGATCCATCCATGCATTAAAAATCGAAGAAGCCACCTTACTCAAGATTTTTACTGCTGCATCAATCTCTGAGTTAAGGGAGACCTACCAGCCAGACATACTTGGAATGGCAAAATTTGAGGCTGAAGAACTTCAGATCGACCTGCGATCTGTTTATGCGACAGCTGATATGCTGGATTTTTATAACAGCATTGAAGAAAAGGATGGAGAGGAAGAGGCTGAAGCAGCTCAGGTTGATGCTCACCAACAGGGTGCAGCAATAACAAAACCAGATCAGCCCATGGCTGAGGTTGAACAGCCCCCTACTGCACTGGCTGAGGAGGAACCAGTTCATGAACCAGAACATGAACCAGCAGGACAGAGGGTGGGTGGTGTACACACAGATAACATATACACCCCTGCTGTCGCTGCCACAATGGATGAATACGTTGAAATGTCAACTCTGGAAGACATATTGATGACCCAGCATCAATCCCTGTCTAATGCACAAGTGAGAGATCTCATCTCCCAGAAAGTTGACAAGTACATGTACGGAACACATGTCGATCAAGTTGACTCTGACTTGAGGAGAATATGCAGGCTGAAGTTTGAAGAAGTTAGCAAGAAAATGGACGATGATCGAGTTGCTGCTGAAGAAAGAAAGGCACAGATCGATCAAAGTCTGTTTACCACTGAGCTCAAAGTCAAAGAAATCTACAAGATTATCACTGCCTTCACTGAGAAAGAGAAGGACATGACAGCTGATATTCTAAAGGAAGCCATCTCACACACCAAGGCCATGTTCAGACAGTTTGAGGTCAATGGGAAGAATTTTGTCGAACGGAAGTTAAGCGAACTGCGCTATCCCACAAAAAACAATGATCGACACATATTTCAACGACTTTGGGATTGTCCAGGAAGATGTAGAGCGTCACACAGCTGAATTGTCCAACATTACAAAATCATTTCAAAAGCAGCTTGATGATTCCAACCTCAACATCACTTCCCTGCTTACACAGAAGGTGGAGACCGACAGAGAGATCAATGCATTGAAGGAAGAGATCTCTTCCCTCCGGACACTTATCAACATGGTTGTTGCTGATGTCGAAAAGGGGGAAGGGACTGGGAAGAAAACAAAGCCATCTGCTGCTGCTGAAAAAGGGAAAGGAAAGGAGATAGCTCAACCGGAGCAGCAGAGCACAGCACAAACAACCAGCCCTCCATCTGCTCCATCTGCTCACACTCAAAAATCTAAATCATCTAGCAGATCGAGCCAGACTCAAAAGAAAAAGAAGAAAACTGGATCCAGCTGGCCATCGACTCACATCAGACCATCTGGAGTGACCAACTGGGTCCCATTTCACCTAAGAGATGGATGGGAAGGGCTCAAGAATGCATTCGTTCTCTGCAGATACATCCTGAAGGAACCTGCATACACTGATGGATCACCTAACGAAGCATTCAATCGATATCTAGACATGAATGATGCTAGTGATCTGTTGGAAGAGATTAGAAAAGCTGCAGCACAAGCTAACATCCAGATCACTGCACCCGAAAAAGAATACAGATCATGCCCCACCATTCCAGGGACTGATCTACCAGACAAGACATTCCTGCTCACCTACATTAACCAACTTGCTGAGAACAGAGGGTACAAGGTTGATGTAGAGGACCCGGACTACATAAGGATGAGAGAGGGGATATACGAGAGTGTCCAGCTTAATCGTTAAAACCTAAATAACGAACAATTATCTATCTGGTCATCAAACCAGATCACTCTTAAGAATTGCTCGGACATCATTGTAAAGTGTGGTTTCGACATCATCAAAAAGGGGGAAATTGTTGGGAACCCTAGGGTTTTTAGTTTTTATGATGGTCTTTCGAAACACACTTAGCTATTTT
>JAPKLX010000987.1:0-16180 GCA_026898415.1 Leonotis leonurus | reverse complement strand
TTGAAAAACCATCATCAAAACTAAGAAATGTTATGGGGTTCCCAACACACACTTAACTACCCTTTCAATATTTGGGTGCTTGGTTATTAGTAAATGTTCCTTTTCGAATCCAGAACACTTTTGGATTGGGAACAGCAATATAGCAAGTGATAGTATTTCCATCATTATCAACTTTTGACACAAAATGAAATATGGATGGATGATATCTTTCTATTCCATCATTCTTCAGTCTTTTATTAGTGAGTACTGTCTTGTTAACACTCTTGTTGGGTAATGTCTGGTTGACATTCTTGTTGTGTACCCTTTCTGTTCTTATGTAATCTGCTGGTTGTTCTCTTGTTTGATGGTACTGTCTGTTGCTAGTCTGTTTCACCATCATCTTCTGTGGTTGATCTTTCTTGTTTTTGAGGTTTATCACTTGGTCTGGTATCTGTTTCCTTTCTGGTACGAATTTTATGGTGCTAGAGGACTTCTCTGAGTGACCTGGATATCCTGCTCCAGATGTGCCACTTTGCTGCATATTAATTAACAGTTTAGCACGTTCATCACTCTTGTAGATCATTTCTTTTCCTTTCTTGATCTTTTCTTCAGCTACATTGTTTCTTGTGATAAGGTCTTTCACTTTTGAATTTAGTGAGTAAATCTCACTGTCCTATCCTTTGATCTGTTCTTCCAGAACGTTGATGTTAGCAACAAATTTAATGTTTGCTTTACTCAATATCTCTTCAGATTTCTTCAATCTGTCATTTTCTTCAACAACTTCTCTAAAAAGTCTCTTGATACTCGAGTAGCTCATGAACATCTCATTAACTTCATCCCATGAGTATTCATCTTGATCTTCTATTTCCTGTTCCAGGTTAATATCATTTGAAGAAATAGAGTTGCAAGAGTTTACCTCTACATCATCTAGACCGTTGTTTAGTCCTACATAGCATTCATCCCAATCTTCTTCTTCATTGGCAAAGAATGCTTCATCATCTTCTGATGAACTATCTGACAGGTGACTTGAGCTAGAGTCTTCTTCTTCTTCTTCTTCTTCTTCTTCTGCTATCATGGCCTTACGTTGAGCTTTTAGTTTTCGATCTCTCTTAGCTCGTAGTTCTTCTCTTTGATTTTTAGATAATTCTGGGCAATTTGTTTTGAAATGACCTGTTCTCCCACAACCATAACAAGTATAGTCAGTAGGATTAGTGATTTTACCATTACCTCTACTTTCTGTTTTGTCATCAGATCGTTCTGCCTCTTTGTTCTTCCGGTATCTACTCTTGTTATCTTTGTAGAACCTTCTATAGTTTCTCGATCTGATTTCCATCTTGTCCATTCTCTTGGCAATCATTGAGAATTCTTTGAGTAACTTGTCATAACCTCCTTCTTCTGGTGTGGCAGATGCTGTTGATTACTTCTACTCTTCTTGCTGGAGGAATAATCTGGTCCGTGAATCCTTTTGATGTCACATTCATGGACAGCTAGGTGATCAAATAGTGCTTCTACAGATAGGTCATTAAAATCAGCACGTAGAGGTTGCATAGCTGAATAAATTTCCCAGCTTGGCGGTAGAGCTCTCAGAATTTTGAGATTCTTCTCTCTCTGTGTGTACTTATTCTTTTTGAAGGCGGAAACTTCAAGCAGTACTTCAATGAACCTGTTCTTCATCTGCTCGATGGTTTCTCCAGGTTTCTCAATCATTGCTTCAGAGCCTAGGCTGAGATCCCTTAGAGCTTCCCACATCTCTTTGGCTGTGTCAAGATCTTGGATCTTAGCCAGATGGACTCCTTTTACAGTACTGGAAATAACTCCTTTAGCAAAATCATCTAGATTTGCTTCTCTTCTTTCTTCTGAGGTGTACTTTCTGGGATCTTTTAGTACAGTTTCTTTAACTGCTCCTGTCTCAGTAATACGAGTAGTTTCTTTAGTAATAGCTAGAGGTCCTTCCTCAATTACTTTCCACATCAAGCAGTGATGAGCTTTGAGACACATCTTGATTCTGAAACTCCACTCTCTGTATCCTTGGATAGAGAATTCTTCGCATGCCCTGATAAGAGATGACTCCATAGCAGATAATATGCTAGTGAATGAAAAAGATTTTCTAAGATCTATTCAAGTTGACCACGCAGGTTTTATCCCTGTGAAACAGATACAATGGTCGTTTGAACCACTGCTCTGATACCACTTGTTGGTCCCGAAAGAGCAAGGTCTGGTGTATGGGGGGGGGGGGGGAATACACCAGATACAAACTTTTCAGTTTACTTGAATACTTAAACAGAGAGACTTAAGCTTTCTGGATTTACAGATTACTCAACGTGACAGACCAGATTGACTAACAAATCAATCTTGTTCTGTCCAAGCAGAATCTCTCAAGTGAGTGATACAAAGCAGAAAGTAAGAGTGATCTTATTTTCTAACAGTGTATTGTGTGCGGAATAATGGTGGATTTAGTCGATGCTCTTTGATTAGAAAACCTTTCAAATCTTAGTCGAGTATAGAGAGGATTGGTTAATAATGTAGTTTGAATGAGAGTGACAGATAGTAAAAAAAAAAAAACAACTGGAATATAAATGCAGAAAGTAAATAACACAGTTATTTTACGTGGTTCGGGAAACCCCCTACGTCCACGGTCTAATCCAAACTGGATTAGATATCCACTACTAGGATACTCTCTTATTTATACTCGCTGAGAACGAGCCACAAGTTTCAATTACAAACTAGATTTGAAACTTATGCACGAATAAGGGTCGTGTCCCTTTACAACTTACAGAAAAACTACTGTAAAACAGGATCCCTTCACGTTAATCCACTAGAAAACTACTAGCTAGCAAAGATCTCCTTCTTCTCTCGATAAGATAGACTTGAATCGAGGTGTGATTTCGATCACGAACGATTTGAAGCTTTTGTCTGATGTGAGATAGGATTGCTTGAGAATTTTCCAGTAATGTATCGCTCTTAATCTTCAGACTTTAAATCTCCAAACATATATAGGCTTGAATCTTGAAGTTCTAGCCATTAGTTGATTGGCATGATTTGATTTGTGGATTGCCAATCAATCATATCTCTTCTTTCCTTGTAGGCTCGTTGACTGAATCTTCTATGAATGGAAAGCAGATCAACTGTGATTACTTTCCTTCTTCGTATGAATCAGTGATTCTCTTTCCAATTCTTGATGGATGAACTTTAATATTTACGTGGTAAGAGATAGCTTTATTGATCTGTTACCATAATTGACAGGTTTGGTTCAACTCTTTCTGTTTTGGAACCTTCTTGTTACACCCTTTCTGGTTCTAATGCCTTTCTGGTGGAGCACTGGTTAAGTACTTTCTGGTTAAGCACTGTTTAAGTACTTTCTGGTTAAGTATTGGTTGAGTGCTTTCTGGTTGAACAACTTTCTGTTAAAGTTGATTTGCTCCAACTTTCTGTTCGAGACTTGCTGGTTCAACTTTCTGTTGCATAGACTTGCTTCAGCTTTCTGTAGCTTAGATTTGCTGGTTTATCTTTCTGTCTAAGTGATGCTGGTTCTGTTTTCTGTTTGAAACTTTCTGGTTCAACTTTCTGTTAAAGTTGACTTGCATTAGCGTTCTGTCAGAGACATCTTTCATCTTACTGGTTGAAGCTTTCTTCAACTTCCTGGTCTATAAAAACCAAATAGAAATGATATAGAACATGAATAATACCAAGTGTGTTTTCGAGAGAGCATCATCAAAACTTTAAAATATTTGTGGGGTTCCCAACACTTGATTACTGTTTTTCACGTATAAAAGTTTGAATTGGTGTATTCCCCCCCCCCCATACACCAATCTAGCTCTTTCGGGACCAACAAGTGGTATCAGAGCAGTGGTCCATATTGACCATTGTTTCTATTTCACAGGAGATTCTCTGTGTGGTCATCTTGGATAGATATAGAAAACGTTTTCACTGCATAACTCACTTGCATTCTTCTAACATTTACTCTAAGTCATGGAAGGTCAAATGGCTAGAGCTTGTGAGGATTTCTCGATAGCTGGATATGAAGACTGGAGCTTCAGACTAGAAATGTGCCTCAGAGCTCATCATATCAAGATGTGGTCCGTCATCACCAATGGACCAATCAAAATCATGCACAAACATTCAGCTGAGATAAAAGATGGAACTGGACCCACTCCCACCGTTGAACTAGTCGAAAAGGAAAAAGATATGGATAACTATACCACAGAGGAGAAGAAAGAAGCAAGCTTAGACGACTATGCAAAAGGATTAATTTCCAGCACAATTAAAGGAATCTACCTAGCTAAAATCCAACGTCTCAAAACAGCTAAAGAGATGTGGGATGTGCTGCGAGAGATAAGCATGGGATCCGACGGGATTCAAGAAAACAAGTTGTCCATAGCTTGCAACAAATATGAAGAATTCAAAATGAAATCTGTTGAAACTATAGCACAAATGAAGAATAGATTTACCGAAATCTTGATCGAGATAGATGCCATCGACAAAGACAAATATACCCAACACGAAAAGAATCTCAAAATCATTCGCGCTCTACCTGCCAGTTGGGAGATATATTCTACAATGCATCCCATGATGCCAGAATTCAACTCTCTTACTATCGATGCCTTGTTTAATTTACTAACGGGCAATGAGTACGAAATCAATCGTATTCATGGTCAATCTTCTTCTAGCAAACCATCTCTTGCAGGAACAAAGGAAAAAGAAACTGCATTCAAAGCAAAGCAAAAAGAAAAGGAAGTAGAAAAGAAGTCCCCACCAACTGTGATAGTAAAAGATTCATCTAGTTCAGATGATGAAAACTACCCCATCAAGAACTACTTCGAGGAATACTCGCTCATGGCTCAAAGATTCCAAAATATGAAACTTAGGGCAAACAGATATAAACGTCTCTACAAAGATAAAATCAGAAGTTTTAAAGGAAGAGATCGGTCTGGAGATCGACCTGAGAAAAGGAATGAGGTAAAATCTACCTCATATGTTAAAACTGACCTATCTGAATTCTCTTGTTTTAAATGTGGGAGGAAAGGTCATTTCAAAACGGACTGCCCCGACATATTCAAGGCAGAAAGAGAAGAGCTCCGAAGCAAGCGAGACAAGATAGCTCATCCGAAAATGATGAAGCCGTCATTGCTGATGAAGAAGAAAAAGAATGGGATGAGTGTCTCATGGGTCATGACAATGGACTTGACAGTCAAGAGGTAAATTGTCAAAATTCTATTTCTTCTAATCAATCTATATGTAATTCTGGTGATGAAGAAGAAGGTGAAGACGATCTCTCCTTTGAAGACTTTATCAAACTAATGGAAGATCACTCAAGATTGAACAAGATGTTCAAACATGCCATAAAAGAAAATGGAAGAATGGCAAACACCATTCAAGAAATGAAGGAAATCAGCAACTCGTTCAATGATAGAGAAAATGCTCTACTTCAGCAACTCAAAAGCAAGAGCGAAGAAAATTACACATTGAATGCCAAGATATCTGATCTCATTGATCGAGAAGCATCTGCCCAATGTAAGGTCGATGATTTGAGTGCCATGATAAATCACACAATACACAAAAAGGAGGATAGGATTCAACTCATCAACGACATGCAAAGAAGATCTACAGACCGTACTGGACTTGGATTTGACGGAGTCTACAAAGGACCACCAAAAGGGAAATTTGTCAAATAAAAGGGAAAAGATAAGATAGTGAATCTCAACAACAATGGGAGACAGCCACAAGCTATCTTAATCAAGGATCAAGGTCAGCGACAACACAAATTCACCACTCAAGGGATTGGATTTCAACAAAGAAAACAGCATGCCCAAAGAACTAATCAAACTGCTCAAGATTTCAACCATCAGCGAGCTCCTCAACCATTCAACCAGAGAAAACCATCTGCTCCCTTCAAACCATCTGCTCCTAAGAAACAAGCTGTGTCTATTCAACCATCTGCTAAGAAGAAAATAGTATACATTGACTTCAGTGGAAAACAAATTAGACCATCACAAAATGTTACTATTATTAGACAAATTTGAGTTCCAAAAGGAACGGTGTCTACTAACAAAGCACCCTCATTCAGTAGGGTAGCTAAATAATCTTTCTTTGCAGGATATGAGATCGAGTAGAAGAAATCACATAGCTCGGGGTGTCGTGTGGATACTTGATAGCGGATGCTCCAAACATATGACTTGCAACAAAGACTTGTTAATCAACTACAAGGAGAGCACTGGACCAAATGTTACGTTTGGAGGAAATTCAAAAGGATTCACAAAGGGCTATGGTGACCTTCAAGTTGGTAACACTACTATTCTCAATGTATCATATGTTGAAGGTCTAAATCACAATCTATTCTCAACTAGCCAATTTTGTGCTAATAACAAGAGAGTATAATTTACAGCTAACAAATGTCTTGTAAAGAACATAGAAGGAGAAGAAATTCTTCTTACTGGAATTTTGCAGGATAAGTTGTATATCGTACAATGGAATGATCAAATTGAAACCTGTCTAGTAACAAAATCTAGTACAGAGACCAGCTGGTTATGGCACAAACGATTGAGCCACCTAAACTTCAAATCAATCAACAAGCTGGTGAAAAACAACCTGGTTGAAGGTCTGCCTACTCAAATCTATGACAAAGATCATGTATGTGAAGCTTGCCAAGCAGGAAAACAAACAAGATCATCATTTCCCACAAAAGCAGCTCACTCCACGTCAAGGATTTTGGAACTTCTACACTTGGATCTTTTTGGACCTATATCTCCATTAAGTGTAAACGGTAGAAAGTATACTCTTGTTATTATCGATGACTTCTCTAGATTTACTTGGGTTGTTTTTATGTTCAAGGAAAAGGAAACTCTAGAGAAACTACCTGATCTTCTCAACAAACTTTCAAATTAAAAGGAAACATCCATAATCACCATTCGATTTGATCGTGGAACTGAATTCATCAATCATATGATCGAAGGATACTGCTCAAAAATGGGAATTCAACATCAAACATTTGCAGCTCGTACACCACAACAAAATGGGATTGTGAAAAGACGTAACCGATCGCTTAAAGAAGCTGCCCGAACTATGTTAAATGAAATCAATCTCCCAAAGAACTTCTGGGCAGAAGCAGTCAATACCGCCTGCTACACACAAAATCGATCTGTCATCACGCAACGTCACGGGAAAACCCCTTACGAACTCTGGAACAACAGAAAGCCTCGAATCTCTTACTTTCGTTCATTTGGCTGTAAATGTTACATTCACAACAATGGGAAAACTCAGTTAAAAACATTTGATAGCAAAAGTGATCAAGGAATATTTTTAGGATATTTTGAAATCAGTAAAGCTTATAGAATTTTAAATAAGAGATCTCTAGTTGTGGAAGTAACACCACATGTTGTTTTTGATGAAGCTAATTTTGAAGTTTCAGGAACAGATAGCTCCTCTTCGTCAAAAGAGAACCTCTCACATTCAACGTTGAGAAATTCCACAGATAGCATCATCGACGACATTCTCTTATGGAGTCCACGAAAAGATGAAGATGAAGAAAAAACAAATAATCAACCTGCTGTTGAAAAACCACAGCAAGGGGGAACAGATGGACAACTATCTCATCTAGGGGGAACAAATGAAGGGGGAACCTCGCATGAAGAATGGTCACAACAATCTGTTGATGAACAAAATATTCAATCTGCTCCAACCCCAACTCAACCACCATTTGTTCAAAACTTGGTAAATGTATCAAGTATTAATTTAAACGCTGACAATCTCATTGATGTTCATATTACAGATCATCCAGAATTTGAGAATCCTCCCGATGAGATAGAAATCGAAATATCTGAGGAAGAAATGAAAAGGCGAAGAAAATGGGTAGATAGCCATCCATTTGACCTTATTGTTGGGAACCCAACAGACGGAGTCAAAACTAGACGCATGCATGGAGAAAGCGCGTTGCTAAGTAGCTATCTAGCTCACACCGAACCAAAGGATGTCAAAGAAGCCTTACAAAATGCAGATTAGATAAATGCCATGCAAGAGGAATTAAATGAATTCAAGAGAAATGAAGTATGGTATTTGGTGGATCGACCTCATCATCAAGGTGTGATTGGACTTAAATGGATATTCAAGAACAAGAGAGATGCATCAGGTGAGGTGGTACGAAACAAGGCAAGGCTAGTCGCTAAAGGTCATTGCCAACAGGAAGAGATTGATTTCGATGAGACCTTTGCACCTGTTGCACGACTAGAAGCCATCAGATTGTTTCTTGCCTTCGCTGCTTATCAACGCTTCAAAGTATTCCAAATGGATGTAAAAAGTGCATTTCTTAGTGGAATCTTGGAAGAAGAAGTTTATCTAGAGCAGCCACCTGGATTTGAAGTAGAAGATGAAGACAAGGTGTACAGATTAGTAATGGCTGTATATGGATTAAAACAAGCTCCTCGAGCTTGGTATGAAACTCTGTCCACCTTCCTGCTGGAGTCTGGATTCAAAAGATGATCTGTTGATAAAACATTATTCACAATCAAAGTGCAAGACTATATCCTTGTAGTTCAAATTTATGTTGATGACATTATTTTTGGATCCAAATTTGAATTCCTTTGCAGCAGATTTAGCAAACTCATGCAGGAAAAATACAGAATGTCGATGATGGGAGAGATGAACTTTTTCTTAGGATTACAAGTGAAGCAATCAGCAGATGGAATCCTAATCAATCAATCAAAATACATCAATGATCTCATCATCAAATTTGGACTCAAAGACAGCAAGCCGGTGAAAATTCCAATGCAAACAAATGGATAGATAGGTCCAGATGCGCTTGGAAAGGCAGCAGACATTATACATTATCGAGGAATCATAGGTTCCCTATTATATCTAACTGCTAGTAGACCTGATATTACTTACGTTGTTGGTGTTTGTGCTAGGTATCAAGCTAGCCCAAGGGAGTCTCACATGGAAGCAGCTAAAAGAATATTAAGATATCTCAAAGGCACAACAGAGATAGGGTTATGGTATCCATGTGATGATAATTTTGAATTAACTGGATATTCTGATTCTGATAATGCAGGTTGCAAGCTTGATAGAAAATCCACTTCTGGGACGTGTCAATTCATTGGAAACAAGCTCGTCTCGTGGTTTTTTAAAAATCAAACCTCAGTTGCAACCTCAACAACAGAAGCAGAATACATGGCAGCAGGCAGCTGCACTGCACAAATCCTATGGCTCAAGCAGCACCTCAAAGATTATGAAGTGCAGATGGATGTTGTTCCAATATTTTGTGACAGTTCAAGCGCCATAGCAATAACACAAAATCCAGTGCTTCACACTCGCTATAAACACGTGGATGTTCGTCATCATTTCATCCGTGACCACATGGAAAGGAAGAACATCAAGATAGAGAAAATTCATACTAATGTGCAGCGAGCTGACATATTCACAAAAGCATTAGCCGAGGATAGATTCAAAATGCTTTGTGGAAAATTAGGTCTAATCAACCTAATCGAAAATGGTACAAGTGTAAATAATAGATAGTAAATGGAACAAAACAATCTGTTGTTACATTATTTTTCTTCTCGTTGTTCCTTAAATCACTTTATAAACTTGAATGATAACATTAACAGTTAGAGATTCAAATTTCACAGATAGATGTTCAAAAGAAAATATAAATTTCAGATTGAGTACTTCATCAATCCAGGGGGAACATACACAGGGAAATATGATCTAGCTGTTCATTTCAAAATAGCCCCAAATCTCATAACAGCTAGAACCTCAATAATGAACAACGAGCTGTTGAAAATGCACAATCAACACATAGATGGTTGTCGTATCAAACTATCTGCGGCATTGATTAGGTTGCTAGTCTAGCTACTCATCTCGAACAAATTCTACACAGCTAGAAGTTGCAACAATCAACAGCGATCTGTTAGACAATCGATATGTTAAAAACAATCAATCTGTTACACTGAATCTGCCTGGCATTTATTAAGGGGCATTTATTTCTCCACTCTCTTATTATTTATTTCTAATGATTAATATTGAATATCATTTATTTAGAAAATACCAAGAGTCGAATGTGTCAGAGTAGTGAGAGAAAAAGGAAAGATCATGAAAAGTTGCAGACCTCGATTTTCGTGTGGATGCAGAGATGTGACCCTTTGACGCCATAACCCTATAGCGTGTGAATTTCAATCGCTGGAATGGGCGGCAAATCATTGCTTCAGGGAGTAATCTCAACCGTAGATTTAGATTACTTTTACATCTTTTAATCCTACACGTTGATGTGTCTATATATATATGATAGTTTGACTGCTTCGTCTCTTACACATACATATATTTCTCTCAAAACGCCATTGTTAAAGCTTGAAAATTCAAATCTTTTCACTCTCAAACCCTGTTCTAAAACACACATCTTTCAAAATGACCAACTCCGAAGCTAGTTCATCATCATCGCATGCTGCATCACCGATTCCCGTTTCCAAAATGCTTCAATATATTGAAGCAAGATTAACACCTGAACCCAGAGTTGTTCTCAATCATCATGGAGATTCTCTCCTTGATGATCTCTTTTCAAAAATCGAAGCTTGTTCAGGTTGCTTTAATGTTTAGAAATGCATGAACTAGGGTTTAACATTCGTTGTTCACATATGAATTTCTGCAAAATATGAATGCTATGATAAATATTGATTATGTCCATTATTTCACTATATAATGGTGCATAAACCATCATACTGTAAATTTAACACGCATGATTATGTATATTTGATGGTATCAAAACTCATTGATTCATGTGTTCTGAGACTTATAAGAAATGAAATCACAAACTCATAATTCAAGCATGATTTGGACTAAACAAGTTTAATTCTGTGTTAATGACTGAGTTACAATTCAACTATCTCTCTGTCTTATCTTGCTATATTCATTAACAGCGAGCTGTTAATCTTCAGATCAAAAACTCGATCTGTTCCATTCAACCAGTTGCAAACCTCGAGCTGTGCCCTATACTTAACAAAAATTTTGTGAATTTTTAGGATTTCACAAGAGAAATACCAAAGAGCCCCGATTCTATCTGTCTTGCCAAGTGGCTCTCTTTTACTGCACTTGGATGGAGGAGGATAATGATGAGTACACGATCGAGCTACCGATCGGCAAAGAAGAAAAGGAGCGAAAACAAGTGATCGATATGATCCTAAACACATACGATCTAATTGATGAAGGGGGAATGATTGAGGACGTTACACACGACCAGATAGTGGAGGCCGTAAATATGATGGTGGCACAACCGATAGAATGGGATGGGAAAGCCATAACAAGGGGTTTAATGCTGCCTATATACCGAATGCTTCTTGACTTTGTTCAAAAAGTATTTTTGGGTCACCAAGGAACTTTTGACGCGGTAACTCCGATTAAGCTTAAAGTACTAGCTCCCGTACTTCGAAATCTCAACATAAACTGGGGCAGATCATTACTCAAGCTAATTGTTGACAAAGAAAAGCAGATCGAATCTCCGGCAGAACACAAATGGAGAATGCATTCGTCTCCACGTAAAACGACCTCTCCGCCTGTCCACTAAAATAAGCACCATCATTGATGGGGTGTTTAACAAAGACAAATGGCACAAGGCCATAGAGTTTGACCAGGATCTAATCCTACCCAAATCCAGACATCAGATCGAGATGTCTCTGGGGATTGCAGCTCAGATTTTTGTGAAGGTAACAGATGCCAGAATTAGGGAAGCAATGATTGTTGTTGGCAAGTCAAATGACGAGTGGGTCATGCCTGTCAAGAAACCAAGGACAGTGGGAGAAGCTGCAGCAGCACAGGCCGCTGCTGAACCAATAAAAAGAAAAGCAGCTGGGGGTGTACAACCAGCTGCTGAGAAAAAGAAAAGAAAAGCTGCCAAGGAATCATCTCCCGCTGTGGAAAAAAAGAAGAAGGATGAGAAGAAGGCACCAAAGAAAATAGCCGTCAAAGAAAAATTCAAACCCACGGCTCGTAAATTATTGGATGAGCTGGAAGCTACCTCTGTTGATGCAGAACCCATTGTCGGTGTAAATGAAGCTGATGTAGCAGTAAACCCACTTGAAAAGCCAGCTGATGATATGACCGAACGGCTGATAGGTGCACACATGATTTTTGAACAGATGAGAGATGCTGCATCAGATGCTGTTATCAAGATTTTGCCAGGAATCGAGCTCACTCCCACCGCTTTTCATATGGCCAAAAGATTCCAAGTCTATCTCGACATTCGAGATAGCAAATTTTATATCTTGGAAGCAATACTGCTGCTGTTCACCATAAGTGATCTCAAGGTGGAGGAGAACAAACTAATTTCATATTTCGGTTTTCTTGACATTCCAGACGCACGTCAATATTTCCGAACATATGTCTTAACAAAGATGAAAGAGGAAGCGGCCAGTCTAAAGATCGATCTTGCTTCATACTACTCCAAGGAGCAAGAATTTTTCAACAATGCAGTCGATCTGACATCCGGAGACTTTGACGCAGCTTTCACTTTTCTTGATCAATCTGTCGGTCAAAGTTCTCCCATTGTGAAGCAAGCCTCCACATCACAGCCCCCTGTCGTTGAGATTAACGACGCTGTAATTGAAGTTGAACAGATGGAGGAAGGGAAAGAAGATGAGGAAGAAAAGATGGAAGAAGCTGAGACTCAACAGGTCGATGATGCTGTCATTACACAGGCCACTGCACCAGCTGATTATCAGCACTTTTCTTTGGACGACATGCTTATGCAAACTATTGATCCAGTTTTGACAAAGGAGCAGGTCAGCAAACTTATTCATGCTCGAATCAACGATCGATCTGCTGCCTTAGCTAATTACGTGAGGACTGCAGCTGAGACAGCCATTCGCAGTATAGAAACAAATTTTGATAAAGCTCACAACACACTGTCTACTTCTCTTCAAAACGACTTGAATAATGACCGAGAAGTGTTCGATAACTTCAAAAAGGAGACAGCGGACCAATTAACTAACTTCCAAGGCGAAGTTGACAAATTTGAAAACAAGTTGATGGAGGCGGGCAAGAAGATGGTCACCGAAGTAAAGAAGGGGGTGGAGAAACAGCTGGAAGACATGGAAAATAAGACAATCCCAGCTGTGATCGAAGAGAAAGTTCCAGCTGTGCTTACCATTTCTCTACCTGCTGCTCTCTAGCCGTTGTTGAAAGAGGAGCTCGATAAGGCTGATTTTGCATCTGGGGATGAGATCTTCAAAATCAACAAATCGCTGACAGATATGAAAGTCAAAGACAGCGCCCTGTCTTCTAACATCAAGAAGCTATCCACCTCTACCACCAAACAATTCAATGAAATCACTGCCAACATATCTACACTACTGCAATACAAGGAAGAGATGGACAAAAAATTTAAGGACATGGCTAATGAAGTTGCCTCCCTTAAACTCATCATTTCAAAAGAATTTGATGATGTCGAAAAGGGGGAAGAAAAGGAGGTACAGCCCACTGTCCAATCTCCCGCTGCTACAAGAAAGAAGCCTGCTGCTGCTGCTGTTAAACGCAAAGCAAGGAAGATGAATCCTAAACAGGCAGCAGAGGCTAGGCAAATGCAGAGGGAGAATGAAGAGAAGATGAAAAGAATGAAGGAGGAGGTTGAGGCTCTAGCTGCTAAGAAAGGAAAGAAAGTGGCTACAGATGATGATCTCACACAGGAAATGTTCCTCGCTGGGTATAAAGCGGAACAAATAGAGAATCCTGATTTTCGGGAGCTATTTTTGGCTGAAAAGGCGAAGCAACAAAAAGAAGAAATGGAAAAGGTGGAAACATCCGATACTGAAGAAGATGAGCCTACAAATCCTGTATTCAAGTTTTTTGACAAATATCAACTGAAGGATGCTCAAAACTTAAAGTGGTTGCACACAAAGAAGGCCTCAAAATGGAACCAGCTGATCAAGGAATTTGTTGTGCAACACTATTACCTGATGGATGAAGATCTGCAAGGAGGTGATGTGGATGAACTGTTTAGAGATTTCCTCAAGAAACACAAAAATAATCATTCGTGGAATATCTACACATGCAGTCTGCTCTGACCAATCAATATGTAATTGCTCCAAAGAAGACGACCATTCTCTACCCAAGGATCCAGGGTACAACAGAGGTTGATCACACCACGATTATAAATCATATAAATCACTCTGCTAAAGCCATGGGATACCCAATTGACTTCAACAACAAAGATTACAGACGGATATTCAATGGCATATATGCTAGCTTTGGTGTTCCCTCAGAGTTGAGAAGGAGGGAAATGGTCGAAGAAAGAAGAGCGAGACTTGCAGAACAAACAAGAAACCTGGCAGCTGATCAAAGTCAAGCCCCTCCACCAAAATGAATTTCATTATATTTACCTTGCAATTTTAACAGCCCGCTATCATTAATACATTTCTCTATCTGTAACAGCTAATCATCAAGTGAACATAATGAACATTTTTTTTGTCCCAAACAACCTGATGACAATACCTCTTTGTCCAGGCAATGTTTTATACTTATTTCTTTATGCTTTAAAATTTCTGAATATTCATCTAACTACCATTTTCACTAAGTCAAAAATGTAACGTGTTGGTTTCGACATCATCAAAATGGGGGAAATTGTTGGGAACCCCACAATCTTATTTTAGTTTTGATGATGTTATTCGAAACATCACTTCAGTTAAAATATGAAATCTTAAATCAAGGAATTGATGTCATCTATTAAGGAACAACTAGTAATTAAAAGAAGCAGATCGTGTTGATTTTCCTATCTGTATTATTCTTTTCTAGCTTTCCTGGACACATTAATTATTTCTACTCAAGGCTTAAACTCATTGTAATGATAGCAAGAGTTAAACTTTGAATAGATCGAAAATTGGATCTGTTCACAGTTTAACAGCTCGCTGTCTCCTACCTTATGTTGATTTAAGATATCTGTTACGACTAGATTTTATTAGATCAACATTGTAAAAGGAAGTTTGAATTTTCAAACTTACTTATAGTGATCTACCCTTTCTAGTCCTAGCATTCATAACAGCTACAAATGTAAATAGTGCAGATAGATAATAGTATTACCATCTATCAATCTAGTTGTATAGGAAAATCTGTTTTGCAGCTGGAAGCAATAGCAGCGAGCTGCACTAAAACAAATCGTATTCCAAAAACGATCTGTCCAACCAACCTCTTCAACAGATCAAGAAAACAAAACAAGAAACAAACAACTATGTGGACGGCTCGATTCTAAACTATCAGAGGAAATGATATGCACCTGCTTTAAGACAGCGAGCTGCTAATCCACATTTTAGTTACGGTGGACTGCCGACACACCTAAATTTGTCACAAGTCAACCACTCAGTGTAGTGTCACATCAACAACATACTTTAAGGAATGAAGTACGAGAATATTAAAATTCCAGTACGGTGAATCATTCCCAGTATGGCAATACACTGGGAAATCGCGTGAAAGGTGGAACAACTCTCATTTGACAGCGCGTGTCTCAACAAACACTGCCATGCATTTAATGCAGCTATTAATGCTGTGAAGAAGGACATCTTCTTCTCCAACGGATAGTTTCTTCAAAGAGGCTATAAATACCGCCTTCACTTCCAGAAAGAAGTACGGGAATTCAAGCTATTATTCTGCTATTACTCTGCTAAAATCTTCAAGCTCTCAAAGTTCAAAACACTTCCAACCATCAAGAATTCTCAGTAGTGTTTACAGTCTTTGAAGGTTTTATTTTCTGGAAGAACTATTTCAACAAAACCCCAAGTTAGGATCTAGATTTCATCTAGTTGTTTTCTAAGGTTGTAGTTTTCACTCTTAGGACTTCTACCCCAAATCTGTATTCTGCATTTATAGGACTTCAAGCCTATTTCTTTACTATTTGTATTTTTTTTTCAACTGCAATGGCATATCAAAATCAGTCTCTAAGGCTATGTTATATGTATGCCTGCATCATACTGTACACACACACACACACATATATATATATATATATATATGTGTGTGTGTTTAATTTATTATTTATGTACTGTATTATGCAAATAAATAATCATTTTCAACATACATACTGCTTTATCTATATAATAGATACTATAGGTTAATTATAGTTAGTATTTAAGATGATATTGAATAATTATATCCAAACTTCTATAAGATATATATATATATATATATATATATGTTGGGAACCCCATAAAATATTCTAAGTTTTGATGATGCTCTTACA
>JAPKLX010000880.1:4946-36732 GCA_026898415.1 Leonotis leonurus | reverse complement strand
AGTCAAGTAAACTGAAAAGTTTGCATTTGGTGTATTCCCCCCCCCCCATACACCAAACCTTGCTCTTTCGGGACCAACAAGTGGTATCAGAGCAGCGGTTCAAACTGACCATTGTTTTGTTTCACAAGGTTAATACCTGCGTGGTCTACTTGAATAGATCTAGAAAATCTTTTTCATCATCTGCATCCTATCTGTCATTATGGAATCATCTGTTATCAGGGCATGCGAAGAATTCTCCATCCAAGGTTACAGAGAGTGGAGTTTCAGAATCAAGATGTGTCTCAAAGCTCATCACTGCTTGATGTGGAAAGTAATTGAGGAAGGACCTCTAGCCATTACTGAAGAAACTACTCGAATTACTGAGACAGGAGCAGTTAAAGAAACTGTACTAAAAGATCCCAGAAAGTACACCTCATAAGAAAGAAGAGAAGCAAATCTAGATGATTTTGCTAAAGGAGTTATTTCCAGTACTGTAAAAGGAGTCCATCTGGCTAAGATCCAAGATCTTGATACAGCCAAAGAAATGTGGGAAGCCTTGAGAGATCTCAGTCTAGGATCCGAAGCAATGATCGAGAACAAGCTATCCTTAGCGTGTAACAAGTTCGATGAATTCAAGATGAAACCTGGAGAAACCATTGAACAAATGAAGAATAGGTTCACTGAAGTGCTACTGGAAGTATCTGCCTTCAAGAAGGATAAGTACACACAGAGAGAGAAGAATCTCAAGATTCTTAGAGCTCTACCACCAAGCTGGGAAATTTACTCAGCTATGCAACCTCTGCGTACTGATTTCAATGATCTATCTGTAGAAGCACTCTTTGATCATCTAGCTGTCCATGAATGTGACATCAGAAGGATTCACGGACCAGATTACTCCTCCAGCAAGAAAAGCGAGAATAGCACAAAGAAGGAGAAAGAGACTGCCTTCAAAGCGAAGTGCAAAACAGATGAATCAGCATCATCTGCTACACCAGCTGAAGGAGGATATGACAAATTACTCAAAGAATTCTCAATGATTGCTAAGAGAATGGACAAGATGGAAGTCAGATCAAGAAAATATCGAAGGTTCTACAAAGACAACAAAAGTAGATACCAGAAGAGCAAAGAAGCAGAACGATCTAATGACAATACAGAAAGTAGAGGTAATGATAAAATCACTAATCCTACTGACTATACTTGCTATGGTTGTGGAAGAACAGGACACTTCAAGACAGACTGTCCTGACCTATCCAAAAGCCAGAGAGAAGAACTACGAGCTAAAAGGGACAGAAAGCTAAAAGCTCAACGTAAAGCCATGATAGCAGAAGAAGAAGAAGAAGATTCCAGCTCAAGCCATCTATCTGATAGTTCCACAGATGATGATGAAGCATTCTTTGCCAAAGAAGAAGAAGACTGGGATGAATGCTATGCAGGACTAGACAACGGTCTAGATGATGTAGAGGTACAATCCTACAACTCTAACTCTTCAAATAATACTATTCTGGAACAGGAAATAGTAGATCAAGATGAATACTCTTGGGATGAAGTAAATGACATGTTCAAAAGCTACTCGAGCATCAAGAGGTTATTTAAAGAAGTAGTTGAAGAAAATGAAAGAATGAAGAAAACAGAACAGATACTGAGTACTGCTAACACACAGTTCGTTGTTAAAATTGCTGATCTGGAAGAACAGATTAAAGGAAAAGACAATGAAATTCATTCGCTGAATTCTAAAGTCAAAGATCTCATTACAAGAAACAATGTTGCTGAAGAGAAGATCAAGAAAGGAAAAGAAATGATCTACAAGAGTGATGAACGTGCTAAACTGCTAATTAACATGCAGCAAAAGGGTACATCTGGAATAGGATATCCAGGCCATTCAGATAAATCCTCGTGTACCATAAAATTCGTACCAGAAAGGAAACAGATACCAGATCAAGTGATAAATCTTAAGAACAAGAAAGAACATCCACAGAAGATGATGGTGAAGCAGACCGGAAACAGACAGTACCATCATACAAGGGAACGACCAGCAGATTATACAGAGACAGAAAGGGTTCACAAGAAGAATGTCAACAGGACAGCACCTACTAACAAAGGATTAAAGAAGGATGGAATAAAAAGATATCATCCATCTATATATCACTCTGTGTCAAAAGTAGATAATAATGGAAATATCATTACATGTTATATTGCTGTCCCTAACCCAAAAATGTTCTGGATTCGAAAGGGAACATTTGCTAATAACCAAGCACCCAGATATTGAAGGGTAGCTAAGTGTACTTAATTGCAGGATCAGAAGACTGCAAGAAGGTACAAGGTAGCAAAAGGAGCAATCTGGATAATAGATAGTGGCTGCTCAAAACACATGACGTGTGACAAGAACCTACTATCAGACTACATAGAGAAACCAGGACCTCATGTCACTTTTGGATGTAATTCAAAAGGATATACTAGAGGATATGGAAACATAAAAGTTGGCAAGACCACCATCACTAACGTATCATACGTTGAAGGACTTAGCCACAATCTATTCTCTGTAAGTCAGTTCTGTACCAATGGTAATCAAATTGTCTTTAATGCTAACAATTGTTTGGTGAAGAACAAGGAAGGAGATGAGACACTCCTTACCGGGATATTACAGGATAGACTATATATTGTGCAATGGAACAACCAGATAGAGACCTGTCTGGTCACTAAGACAGTGTCAGAAACTAGCTGGCTATGGCATAAAAGATTAAGCCATCTCAACTTCAAATCAATCAATAAGATTGCACGAGAGAAACTAGTTGAAGGATTGCCAGAACAAGTCTATGACAAAAGCCACGTTTGTGAAGCGTGTCAAGCTGGAAAGCAAACCAGATCATCTTTTTCAAGCAAATCTGCTCAGAGCTCAACCAGAATACTAGAATTACTACATTTAGACTTATTTGGTCCAGTTAAACCATTAAGCATAAATGGTAGGAAATATACTCTAGTCATCATTGATGATTATTCAAGATTTACTTGGGTAATATTTCTGTTTAAGAAGAAAGAAACTCTGGAGAAGCTGCCAAACTTTCTTAACAAAATCACCAAGAAAAAGGAAGTTTCTGTTACCACCATCAGAACAGATCGTGGAACAGAATTTCTAAACCAGAAAGTTGAGGAATACTGCAACCAGATGGGAATCACTCATCAAACATCTGCTGCAAGAACTCCTCAACAGAATGGAGTAGTTGAGAGAAGAAACAGATCATTAAAAGAAGCAGCTCGCACTATGCTCAATGCAACCAGATTGCCAAAGAAATTTTGGGCAGAAGCCATCTATACAGCATGCTACACCCAGAACAGATCAGCTGTTACCATCAGACATGGGAAGACACCCTACGAGATATGGAACAACAGAAAACCCAGGATTCATTATTTTCGTTCCTTTGGCTGTCTGTGTTACATTCACAATAATGGGAAATCTCAGTTGAAAACCTTTGATAGCAAAGCTGATCCAGGAATATTCTTAGGATATTCTGATGTTAGCAAAGCTTATAGGGTTTATAACAAGAGGACTCACATTGTGGAAGTAACACCTCATATTGTTTTTGATGAATTTGTTATTAGTAACAGAGACCTAGATGTTGATCAAACACAAGACCAGAACAAGAACCAGAAAGCAAAAGAGATTTTGTTAGAGGATATTCTAATCTGGAATACATCAGAAGAGAATGAAGTTGAAGTTCCAAACAGTGCTGAAGCAGTAAGCTTACAGCAAGGGGGAACAGAACAGACAACCTTAACTACACCAGAAGACAATCAGCCTGAAGGAGAAGACAATTCTAATGAACCAGAACCAGATCAACCCGAAGAATCAAGAGATTCAAATGGTTGGAATAATGATCAAGAAGAACTAGAAACTGAAAATCCTTTTCAAACTTCTCATCCAGAATTTGAGGACCCAACAAATGAACCAGAACCTGAGATATCAGAAGAGGAGATATCTAACAGAAGGAAATGGATTCAAGAAAATCACCCTTCTGAACAGATTGTTGGGAACCCAACAGACAGAGTTAGAACCAGAAGAATGCATGGAGAAAGTGCACTTCTCAGTTGTTATTTATCACGTGCTGAACCCTCTGACACCTATGAAGCACTTAGAGATGCAGACTGGGTCATAGCTATGCAAGAAGAACTCAATGAGTTCAAAAGAAACCAAGTCTGGTATATGGTAGACAGACCAAAACATCAAGGGGTGATAGGTGTAAAATGGGTATTCAAAAACAAACGAGATGAGAATGGAGAAGTAGTCAGAAACAAGGCTAGACTAGTTGCAAAGGGATACAATCAACAGGAAGGTATCGATTTTGATGAGACCTTTGCACCAGTGGCCAGATTGGAAGCAATTAGGCTATTTTTAGCATGTGCTGCATACAAGAGATTCAAAGTATACCAGATGGATGTTAAAAGTGCATTCCTCAATGGCATACTTGAAGAAGAAGTGTATGTTGAGCAACCACCTGGTTTTGAAGAAGAAAATCCTGACCAGAGAGTATATAGACTAGCCAAAGCTGTCTATGGGTTGAAACAGGCACCCAGAGCGTGGTATGAAACATTATCAACATTCTTACTGGAATCAGACTTCAGAAGAGGTTCCGTTGACAAGAAACTGTTTGTCATCAAAGTCAAAGAACATATTCTGTTGGTCCAGATATATGTCGATGACATAATCTTTGGATCACAATCTCCCTATCTGTGTGACAAATTTGCAGAACTAATGAAGAACAAATACCAAATGTCCATGATGGGTGAGATGAATTTTTTTTTAGGTCTGCAGGTAAAACAATTACCAGATGGTATCTTTGTTAATCAAGCAAAGTACATCAACGATCTGCTAGTCAAGTTTGGAATGAAAGACAGCAGAGCAGTTAAAATTCCTATGCAATCAAATGGAAAGATAGATCCAGACCCAGAAGGAAAACCAGCTAATATTACACAATATAGAGGAATTATTGGCTCTCTGCTATACCTTACAGCAAGCCGTCCAGATATCACATATGCAGTTGGAGTTTGCGCCAGATATCAAGCCAATCCTAAAGAATCACGCATGGAATCTGCCAAAAAGATACTTAGATATCTTAAGGGAACAGCTAACATTGGTCTCTGGTATCCACAAGATGATAACTTTGAGCTTACAGGCTATTCTGATTCAGATTATGCAGGATGCAAACTGGACAGAAAGTCTACCTCTGGGACGTGTCAATTCCTTGGAAACAAGTTGATATCTTGGTTTTCAAAGAAACAGACATCTGTTGCTACATCAACCACAGAAGCAGAATATATGGCTGCTGGAAGCTGTTGTGCACAGATTCTATGGTTGAAACAGCAACTAAGAGACTATGAGATTGAAGTAAAGGAGATACCTATATTCTGTGACAGCTCAAGTGCTATAGCTATAACACAGAATCCAGTACTCCACACAAGATGCAAACATGTTGATGTAAGACATCATTTTATCAGAGATCATGTAGAGAGAAAGCACATCAAGATTGAGAAGATTCATACAGACATCCAACGTGCTGACATCTTAACTAAAGCATTACCAGAAGAAAGATTCAAGATGCTGTGTGGAAAACTTGGACTACTCAGTCTTGATAAAGATGACCAGAAGGCTACCAGATAGCCAAGACCAGAAAGCTACCAAATAGCTAAATACCAAAAGGCTACCAGATAGTCACCAGAATGTTAACTACAAGATTGACTGAAAGCTCAGTTGAAATAAAATACACGTGGCATAATTTTCTCAATAAATTGACGAAAAAAACCATGTGAAAATTATTTCTTAAATGCTAAGTCAAGGGGGAACTTTTAAGGAAATTGAAGCGTCAAGATAAAAGACGTCACTCTCCTAGGTTACAGGACTGTAAAAGATATTTTTACTCTAGATTTACTATATCTTCTATTTTCGTCATGATTAGCACAACCTTGGGAACTGGGATCGAGGAAATCCCTGCAAGAAACAGGAAAAGGAAAGTTGCCAAAAATAAGAGATACGCACACGCTCGCATATAGACCCTAGGATCTAGAGCGTTCATCTCACGCAAAGAAAGGCGGCAAAACAAATCATAGAAGCGGGAAAATCTAAAAAGGGAGAAGATTTTTTTTAACTCTTCGAATTACTTACAGTTTTATTTTTTTGCTTAATTATTTTTTGCTTTATATATGCGATATCTTCTTTAAACTGTTCACCTTCACTCTCATCGCACTGAGCACTACTCAAATTCCCTAAGCACTTAAGATTTCTCCAAAACTTCTGCAAATCGCTTCTCAAAACATCTTTGCGTTTGACTATGGCACCTCAAACTTCTCTTTTTCTTCAACATGTTGCTGAGGTTCAGCGATTTCTTTCACCTGAACCGTATGCAGTTCTTGACACTCACGGATTTCGAAAACTTGAAGAAATCTTTGCAATGGTCAAACGCTGCAAAGGTTTTAAACTTATTGTGTTTTACCATATCTGCAGTATGCTTGAAATATTACTTGCTTATGAACTGTTTTGAATTTGTTCCACGTAACTATTCATACGACTCTGTTTATGCTAGATGCTCATATTGTTCATTTAAACTGATGTATATACATATGCATTTGTTTTATTCTTGTGGGAATAGGCTTCTGCAATATTGTAACTTCACATCCAAATATGTTCCTGGCAAAGCAAGTGGCTACCTTCTATCTGACATGGCAGAATGACAAGCATGGCTTTGAAGCCAATGTACTGATGCCAATTGGTGACAGAACAAGCAAGACACCGTATAATGTGATTGAAATGATCAATCAAACTTACAGGCTAAAAGATGAAGGTCTAGCTTTGGAAGATATCACAATGAAGCAATTACAAGAAGCTGTTGAGATCATGATGGTGATACCCATCTCTTATACTGGACGGATGTTCCAAAGATCCCTACTCCAACCAGGGTTCAAGCTACTCTTAGAAATGGTTCAGAGGATCTTTCTCAACCACAGTGGCACTTATGATCAAGTCACACCTGAGAAATTCAGAATTCTCACAGCCGTTGTTCTCAACCTTCGAGTCAACTGGAGCAGAATCCTCTTTGAGCTGATGGCTAAAGAAGCAAAGCTGGTGACTTACTCAAAGGATAGCAAGGGCAGAGGAACTTCGGTGGAAGTTCGAAGAAACCTTCGTCATTCCACCAAGATAAGTCTGATGATCGAGCGATTCTTCACCCAGAAGGTCTGGGAAGATGCAGTAGAATTCAACACTGATCTTTCTATTCCCAAGGACCAGCACCAGCTGGAGATGTCTTTGGGACTAGCACCTCAATTTTTCAACAAGATCCCTGATGAAGATCACCGCGTTGCTGCACTGGAAATGGGTAGTTCCAACCCTACTTGGATGCCACCTACTAAAGGTGTGGAGAAGAAGAAGGAGAAGGTAGGCAAAGAAAAGGCAGCACGTAAACGAGGAAGTTCTGTTGAGACAGAAACTTCTGCTTCCCTGCCAAAACAAAAGAAAAGGAAACTCCAGAAAGTGCAAGAACCCTCTTCACCACCAGCACAAACAGCAGAACAATCAGATATTCCAGCACACACAGAACAAGAAACAGAGGCACCACAAGCAACAGCAGAACAAGCAGAAAACCCCGCTGTTGATGCTCAACCAGAAACAAGTCATCCTGAGAAAGATTTTTCTCCTGCCAGAACCCCTACACCCTCACCAAGCAGAATGGAATGAATCAGCGAGGATGAAGAAGAAGGCGAATCTGCTGATGAGGAGGAGGAGAGAAAACGCCAGGCAGAGAGTGTCATCAGCTTACTGGAAAATGAGGCAGAACACTCTGTACTCCAAGATTTTCCCAACATTCAACAATTTCCCGAGAGTTTGGAAGTTGCCAAGCGTGTCAAATTTTACTTGCTGGTCAAGGACAGCGAGTATTACATTTTTGATGCACTGCTCCAGATCAAGTCAATTGATGAACTGAAGAAGGAAGAGGCCACACTTCTCAATCTACTTCAAGTTTCCACAGTTCATGAAGTGAGAGCAGAATATCAACACCTTATCTCGAGCCTCATGAAGCAGGAGGCAGCAGCATTGAAGGTTGATCTGCCAACACCACAACCTGAGGTCCAGATACCAGAATCTGTTCCCACACACCATCAATCAGCACAGGGAGAAACTTCAACAAGACAGTCTCCCAAGAAAACACCCATCATTGACGTTGATTCTGGTGATGATGAACCAGTAGGTCAGACTATTGGTGGTGAACCAAGCGATGAAATCTACACACAGGGAGCTGCACAGAAGCTAAAGAAACACGTCAATTTCTATACAATGGAAGAACTGCTGGAGAGGGAAACCAACACATTCAACAACTACCAACTGGACAACCTGATCACTCTTCGCGTTGAGGATCAGATGATGGATATCTGTAACTCTCTTCAAGAGAAGGCAACACAGATACTCTCTGACTTCAATCAACACCAAAAGGACTATGTGAACGACATGGACCATGACATCAGAGCCAAGCTCAGGACAGTCAGGAAGGAGCTTGACAAGAAAATTGATGATGATAGATTGGCATATGAAGCAGGTCAAGCCAAGATCAACCTCCGTCTAACTGGCATAGACGAAAAAGCAGAAAAGGCCACTGCCTTGCTTGCTGACCTGCTGGCCAAACAAGATGAATCAATCAGTGCTGCTGTTGACAAGAAAGGAAGTGCACTCGCTGCTCAACTGAAGGAAGACACTGGCCTGTCCATCCACTCCCAACTAGCTCATTTTGAAAATGAGAAATTTGTGGAGCTGATGCGGAAACACCAGGTCGATGTCTTAAATGACCTTCTCTACCCCACTCCTGAAGAGCACGAGCAGCAAGTCACTCGCATCACTGCTGTTGAAGAGCTACAAGAGACTTATGACAAAACCTTGTCAACAATGAACAGCAGGCTAGAAAAGAAATTGGATGCCTCTGACCAAACGATTAACTTACTGCTTGGTTTCAAGGCAGATGCTGAGGAAAAGATGGAGAAGCTGACTGAAGAGCTAGCTTCAATGCGCACCCTCCTGGCTACCCTCTTTGATGATGTCAAAAAGGGGGAAACATCAGCCAGCAAGGGAGGCAAAGGAAGCAGCAAGAACATACCCGAAAAAGTGGCTGGTCCAGAAGCAACAGATGCTGGAACAGAAACACCTGTACCAGCAACCCAACCCAGACCAACCACACCTCCAAGACCTGACCCAACCCTACTGGGATCAGAACAAATTCAAGATCAACCTGCACCTACACCTGCGAGACCAGACAGAGGCAAGAAGCCTATAGATGAAGGAGACCAGATAGCAGAGTTGCTGCTTTTTGGAGTGAGCATGGATCAAGCCTGTGATCCAGTGTTCAGAGCACAATTCTACAAAGATCAGGCTGAGAGAGAGAGAAAGATTGCTGCACAGGAGGCCAAAGAAAAATCTTTACAAACTCCTTTCTCTTCGCCTTCATCTACAGAGCGCTCACAGCAACAGTCATCACAATCGACCACCCAACCCAAGAAGAAAAAGAAGAAACCATTCTCCTGGAACCTATCCCTGCAAAAGAAGACACCAACTGATGCATGGGTTCCAGAGAATGATCAAACTGACTGGGAAAAGGTCAAACAAGGCTTCATACTGAACAGATACTTTTTGAAAGAGCCTACATATTCTGAATCTACCCCAGATGAAGACTTTAATCGATACTTGGAGAACTTCAGTGATCAAGGGCTTATTCAAAAAATCAGAACAGCAGCAGCAGATGCCAAAATCCAGCTGAAGGCACCAGAAAAGGAATTCATGATCTGCCCAACAATCCCAGGCAGTAATCTCCCAGACAAGACATACATACTGAATTACATCAATCAACTGGCAAAGATTAAAGGCTACAAGATCGATAACCACGATCCAAATTATGCCAGGGTGAGAGATGGTATATACGAAAGCATCCAGCTAGTGTCTGATGCACAGAGGGAGAAAATGAAGAAGGGAGGTGCAGCAAGATGGTTTTCCTAGATAGATTTTATTTTCTATCTTTTATTTTTTGCTCTCTGTTAATCTTCTGTACTCGACAATTCATACATCAATGAATATGGAGTTTTTCTATCTTATATTGTTTACTGTTATTTACCTTAAATAACAAAAAGCAAATCTCTCCAGAACATGATTCATACTTGATTAAGCTGACTAAGTGTGGTTTTGACATCATCAAAAAGGGGGAAATTGTTGGGAACCCCACAATATATTCTAAGTTTTGATGATGTTCACTCATACACACACTTGGCTTTCTTCATGTTCTGTATCATTTCTGGTGATTGTTATTGACCAGATAGTCGAAATCAGTTCAACCAGAAAGATGGAATATGTCTCAGACAGAAAGCTGAAGCAAGACAATCTTTAAAAGAAAGCTGAACCAGCAAGTTAAACTTTATCAGAAAGTGAAACCAGCAAGTCTCAAAGCTGGAGCAAGACAACTTCAACAGAAAGTTGAAACTAGCAAAACATCACAGACAGAAGGCTAAACCAGAGAATCTCAAACCAGCAAGTCACAGACAGAAGGCTAAACCAGAGAATCTCAAACCAGCAAGTCACAGACAGAAGGCTAAACCAGAGAATCTCAAAACCAGCAAGTCTCAAAGAAAGAATGCTAAACCAGAGAGTCTCAAACAGAAAATGAAGCTAGTCAACTTTAACAGAAAGTTGAACCAGAAAAGCTTCAGCAAGAAAGATGGAAGATGCTTCAATCAGAAAGTGGTTAACTTATGCTCTACCAGAAAGTACTTCAACCAGAAAGTGGTTAACATATGCTCTACCAGAAAGTACCTCAACCAGAAAATGTCTAAGTCAATATTCAACCAGAAAGTCACTAGACAAGAGAGGACACAACCAGAAGGTTAGAAGCAAACTAGAAAGAGCAGAACCAAACCTGTCGATAAAGCATTAAAGACTTTCCATTGAAGATTTGGAAATTGAATCACTGATTGACATGGAGAAGGAAAGCAATCACAGATGATCTGCTTACCAATCATAGAAGATTCAATCAACAACTCTACAAGGAAAGAAGAGATATAATTGATTGACAATCCACAAATCAAATCACGTCAATCAACAAACGGCTAGAATTTCAAATTCAGAGCCTATATATGTTTGAAGTTTCAAAGTCTGAAATATACACAAGCGATATACTGCAGAAATATTCTCAAGCATTCTATCCTCAAATCAGACAAAAGCTTCAAACCGTTCGTGATCGCAATCACACCTCGATTCAAGTCTGTCTTATCGAGAGAAGAAGGAGATCTTTACTAGCTAGTAGTTTTCTAGTGGATTAACGTGAAGATAACCTGTTTACAGTAGTTTTCTGTAAGTTGTAAAGGGACACGACCCTTATTCGTGCATAAGTTTCAATAAGGTTTGTAATTGGAACTCATGGCTCGTTCTCAGCGAGTATAAATAAGAAGAGTATCCTAGTAGTGGATATCTAATCCAGTTTGGATTAGACCGTGGACGTAGGGGGTTTCCCGAACCACGTAAAAATAACTGTGCCATTTAATTTCTGCATTTTATGTTCAGTTGTTTTTATTCTGCATCTATCATACTCATTCAGATCTGCATTCTTAATCTATCTTCTAAATACTCGATTAAGTTTTCAAAAGATTTTCTTAACAAGAGCACCGACTAAGTCCACCATTTTTCCGCACACAATACATTGCTGGAAATTAAGTTCACACTTACTTTATGCCTTGTATATCTCACGTGAGAGATCTTACTTGGATAGAACTTAACTGATTAGAAAATCATATTGTTCTATCATCTAGAGCAATCTGTAATTCAGAAAGCTCACATCTCTCTGATTGAAATAGTCAAGTAAACTGAAAAGTTTGCATTTGGTGTATTCCCCCCCCCCCCCCATACACCAAACCTTGCTCTTTCGGGACCAACAGGCCTTGAGATACTTATTGACCAAAGCACAAGCCAAACCGCGTTTAATTAGGTGGGTTTTACTATTACAAGAATTCGATGTAGAAATAAAAGATAGGAAAGGAAGTGAAAATTATGTGGCGGATCATCTTTCTAGACTTGAGCATTCACATGTTGATACATCTTGTGTTTCCGACAGTTTTCCTTATGAGAATGTCTCTGAAATTTCGGTTACTCCTTGGTATGCCGATATTGTGAATTATCTAGCATGTAATTTACTTCAACCCGGTCTCACTTCCCAAGAGGAGAAAAGATTTCGTTATGTTTGCAGGCAATATTTTTGGGAAGAACCTTACCTTTTCAATTTAGGCAAGGATAGTATAATCCGACGTTGCATTCCGGATTCCGAGCAAGAGCAAGTGCTACGTTTCTGTCATGAATCCCCGTGTGGAGGACATTTTGGAGGACAAAAGACGGCTCATAAAGTTTTGCAAAGCGGATTCTTTTGGCCGACTCTCTTCAAGGATGCTCAAGCATTCTATTTAGCATGTGATAGATGCCAACGAGTTGGTGCCATAAGTCGCCGCAACGAGATGCCTCTTCAAAACATATTGGTAGTCGAAATTTTCGATGTGTGGGGTATCGATTTCATGGGCCCTTTCCCTAAATCTTTTGGTTTTGAGTATATCCTTTTAGCAGTCGATTATGTATCCAAGTGGGTTGAAGCTATCCCCACTAGGACTTGTGATGCTAACGTTGTTCTCAAGTTTATACAGGAAAACATCTTATGCCGATTTGGTTTCCCTCGAGCTATCATTAGCGATGGAGGAAAACACTTCTGCAATAAGTTGTTCGCCAAATTGATGAAGAAGAACGGGATAACCCACAAAGTTTCTACTCCATATCATCCACAAACCTCGGGGCAAGCCGAAACAAGCAATAGGCAAGTGAAAGCCATTTTGGAGAAAACCGTGAAACCATCCCGGAAGGATTGGGCAATCAAGCTAAATGATGCCCTATGGGCATATAGGACGGCTTTCAAGAGCATTCTTGGGATGAGCCCGTACCGTCTTGTGTATGGGAAGGCATGTCACTTGCCGGTTGAAGTAGAATACAAAGCTTATTGGGCTATCAAGTCTGCAACATACGACCTCGACAATGCAGCCGAGAGGCGAGCACTACAAATTTCCGAGCTTGATGAGCTTAGAAACGAGGCGTACGAGAGTGCACATATCTACAAAGACAAAGTTAAGCGAATTCATGATCGCCGTATTGTTCACAAGGAGCTAAAGCCGGGAATGAAAATTCTACTTTTCAACTCCAGACTTCGATTATTCCCGGGCAAACTCAAATCTAGGTGGAGCGGCCCCTTCGTGATCAAGGATGTATTACCATCCGGGGCCATCGAACTATATAGTAACGACGGGGAAAATTCTTTTCGAGTAAATGGACATCGGGTAAAACCGTATATTGAAGGCGACTCTATGCTCGAAGTTGTGGAGTCAAAGCCCATATCTGATCCCCCGTTACATTAATTCCGCCTCGTCGAGCTAACGACGTAAAATAAAGCGCTTCGTGGGAGGCAACCCACGCTCGTTTTTTTCCCGTTTTTCATTTTTTTCTTTTCTTTCGTTTTATTTTATTTTATTTTGTTTTTGAATCTTTTATTTATTTCTTGGTTTGTTTCTTTGTTCTTAGGTACCATCGGGTTGCGCGAAATCCGAGTCGAAAGCAATTCCCGGAAGAAAATAGGATGGACTTGACGAGAGGCAGGTCAGCGACCGCGGCACAATCAGCGGCCGCTGACCCCGCGCGCCAGCCCCGCGCCAGCGCCAGCGGCCGCTGACCAATGTCTCGTAAAACTTCATGTTTTTCCTCCCACAGCTCCACGAAGTTTACGTAAGTACACTCAGCGACCGCTAACCCGTCAGCGGCCGCTGAGTTGGCCGAATTCCCCCCTATTTTATCCTCTCTCTCCTTATTTCTCCTACTTTTTCCCCATCTTTCTTCCCCAATTCCCCCAACCCTAATCTTCCCCAATTCTCATTCTCCAATTACTCCTTCCATACTTCATATCTTCACCCAATTTCTTGAATTCACCATCACTTTTCCATTCTCTATCATTCTATCCGAACACATTCCCTTTTCATCCACAAATTTAACCCAAATCCTAAACCCTCATTCCATCCCAAATCTTGCACACCAAGTGTTTGTTGAAATTCCTATGGGGAGAAAAAGATCCAAAACAAGTGAAGTTGGGCAATCTAGCCACCAAGGAGAAGGCGAAGAGGAATTACATCCCGTCCGTGATCACATTCCGACTTATGATGCTCCGTTCCCAATTTACACCAATCAAGAGGGTACACTTTACACTCGTTTTATTTCTCTTGATATCACACTTCCACGAACATTGGATTGGGATCTTATGTCTAGCCTCGGCATTGAATCTAAATTAACTCGTTATTTGAAGAACATTGGTTTAGATAAGTATGCTAGACTAGAAATTGATGGATATAGGGAGCTTGGGCTTGAATTTATTACTACTTTTGATGTGGCTGCTGATTTTAAGTCGTTTACATTCCGTTATCGAGGTATTGATCATTCTATTACTACTTCTATGATGAAATCCATCTTTGGATTTCCTACCTCGGGGCTCCATCGGGTGCCCCCGGAATTTAATCCCAATTTAGCGTGGTTTGAGCTTACAGGTTTTCACAATTGGGCATCGGGAGGGATGTCTAGTGGTTTTCTTCGGAACCCCGAGATCGGCGTCCTCCACAAGTTCATTGCCTACTCCATCTCGGGCAATGAACAAGCCAACAAAGTGAATAGAGTGGAGTGCTTCCTACTCCATTGTGCTATCAAGAAGACGAAGATTTGTCCGTCTTCCTTCATCTTTGAGGCCATCCAGTCTATTCAACGGCGGAAGCGGGCCCACGCCTCCCTTCTACATCTCGCTACCCCACTAGCCTTGCACCTCAGACTCATCGATCCAAATGGCCCTCCCAACCATGAGCCACTTCTCACAAAGTACATCGACATCAACGAGTTGAGGGGTGCGCCATTTGCCCTTTCTCGCACCGAGTTAGTGCCACAAGAGCGGAGAAGTTGTGTGCGGCGCTATCTAAACGCCCAAGTCACATCCCGAGTATCTAATGCATCCGAATAACCGGGAGATGCACATATGGAGGATAATGAGGAAGCTCAGAACCGGGCGATGGAAGAGCAAACCCGACTACTACGGGAGATGCAACAACAATGGTCTTCTTGGACCCTTGGCGGTGCACCCACCTATCCTCCCCCCGACCAACAGTGAGCCTTTGTCTCACTGTTGAGGTACCTTTATTGCTTTCTTTTCTTCTCGTGTGAGTGTGTTTTCGGCTAACTTTTGTTTTTCCTTTTGTTTCTTAGTTTTTGTTTGCAGGTTTTTTCCGTTTGTTGTCCTGAATGCCGCATATCAGGGACGTTTCTCTCTCCCTACTTTTTAGATCTTTACTTTCCGCAATGAGGGCATTGCTCTATTGTTGTAGGAGGGGGAGGGGTGTCTTTTTATGCATGCATTCGTTGTTTTATTTTTCGTGTCTTGTGAGCATGCAATATTTTGATTGTTTGTGAGCTACTTGATCTTTACATATCGTGGGTAAATCGAAGCATGATTTATGTTTAAGATGAGACACGATTTGAAATTCTTGATTGATTGGAGTTGATTTATGTTGCGAAACGTAGATGAGCTTAGAAAGTGTAGAACACTATGGCCGGATTGTGATCTTAGTAGAATGATTAAAATAGTGATGCATGATGATATAAATTGATTGATTCAATTGGCTAGTTGTTTATGACCACTTGTTGCGTATCCGTGTTTATTAAATGAACTTTGTCAAGAGGTCTCTGCTCCTATGGGAACCATGAGCACGGGAAACCGCGTGAGGATACATTAGGGAACCCCTAATTGTTCACACTTCGCGACAATGACCATATAACTTGGCAAAGTTCTAAATATTTTCTTAAAGTTCTTAAAATATAGGAATACAAAAAGGATTCTACCCCGCTCTCTTAAATCAAAAATTCAAATTTATAAAAGAGATGGGTATGGGAAACCACACCGGGAAAACTCGATCATTCGGAGTACTCACCCGGTGAATATTGTCCTAAATATTCCTCATGTTGAAAGAAAGAAAAGTAAAAGATACGCTATTTAAGATGGATAAAAGCTCTAGCCGATTATGTGATCTCAATAGCATCTTGTGCGTCATTATTTTACGTTGTTCGAATTGATTATAATCTAGTCTAGATGGTCTATATCTTCTATGTTCTCTATGTAACATGATATGATGATATGATGATCAATTTTGGAATGATTTGAAGTCTTGTCAAGGACACATGCCGTGATTAGATTTTTCCCTAGCGATAGTTTAGACTAAGTTATGCTTGAGGACAAGCAAAGTTTTGTGTGTGGAGGGGTTGTTTAGTCTCATTTTATTCGTCTAAACTTATGTTCTTCGTAGCTTTATTCGTAGTATTTTTCCTCGTTCCGTGATGTTTTGGCCCGAGTTATGTTTCATTTTATGTTTCAGGATCATTGGCCTAAACGAGCGTCGAAAGTGGAAAAGAAACGAGAAAAGATGAGAAAATGAAGAAGTGTACCGAAAGCAGGTCGACGACCGAGCCAGCGCGTGCCAAGGACACGCGGCACACGGTCAGCGGTCGCTGAGCCTTGGCCAGCGGCCGCTGACTAGCCAGGCCGCGCCAGCGACCGTACCACGCCGAGTCAGCGGCCGCTGACCATACTAAGCGGTCGCTGACCCCGCAATTCTCGCGCGGGCCGTTGCAACCAGCTCTCGTGCCACTCGGAACAAACCTAGTCAGCGCCCGGTGACTTCCAGGGACCGCTGACTTGCCTCTCGCTATATAAAGATACGTCGCGCCATTCACTAAAAAGATCTCAACTCTCCGTGCTGCGTCCCGACTTCTTTTGGCACGAAATTCCTATACTAGTTTCCCAGCATATTTTTACTGTTTTTAGTTCGTCTCGATCCCGCATTCAAGGGTCGAGACTTAGCATTCTAAATAGGATCTTTCATTCCGTTCTTCGTTTTAGAGTTAGCCGATTACAACATTCGAACACCGTATTTCCAGATTTTCATTGTCGTTTCCAGACGTACTTCAAGTATTAATTGAAGTTTGTTTCTTTCCCTTTACTTCTTGCTTTTATTTATTTATTGTTATCGTTGTTTCGTTATATGCTTTCAAAGTTCTTTCACAGTTTTTAATTTCCAGATTTATTTTTGTTCTTCTTTCGTTTTCAAACTTCAAGTTCTTTACTTTCTTAGATTAGATTTAATTTCCGTTCTTAGTTTAGATTTTAATTACTTTATTATTTACATTCTTCGCCTAGTTATAAAAATCCAAATCAATTCCTTTTACTGTTTTTCGTTTCATGAACAAAGATTTAAATTGCCCTGTTAAGTTGTCCTTGAGAGTACGACTTGAGTTAACTTATTGATCTATAGCAAACTCGTTCTAAACTGCGAGCAATTTAATATAATAAATTGTAAGTATATTGGCTGGAAAAATTCCTCGTGCCCGATACTGAGTCCCTTTATCGGACAGTGGGTCTGGTCTAAACAACGCCACGTACTACAGTTTACAAATAAGTTGAAACAGAAGCGTCTGTATTTCTTCGATCTGGTCTCCATCTTGTCCATTCGTTTGGCAATCATTGCGAACTCTTTTAAGAGTTTGTCATAGCCTTTCTCTTCATCTAGGGTAGCTAGCTCAGAAGGATCATCTGGTTTGCTCTTCGCTTTGAAGGCTACCTCTTTGTCCTTCTTTGAGCTTCTTTCTGTCTTTTTGGACAGATGATCTGGTCCTCAAATTCTTTGAATGTCACATTCATGCCCTTCGAGGTGACCAAACAAAGCTTCAGTGGACAGTTCATTAAAGTCTGCTCGTAGAGGTTGCATTGCAGCATATATCTCCCAGCTTGGTGGAAGAGCTCTAAGAACTTTCATGTTCTTCTCCCTTTGAGTATATTTGTTCTTTTTGAACGCAGATATCTCTAGGAGAATTCCAGTGAATCTCATCTTCATTTGTTCTATTGTCTCGCCTGGTTTCATTTTGAATTCATCATATTTGTTGCAGGCAAGAGACAGCTTGTTCTCAATCATTACTTCAGATCCTAGGGCTAGATCTCTCAAGGCTTCCCACATCTCTTTGGCAGTATCCAGATCTTGGATTTTAGCCAGATGTATGCCTTTGACCGTGCTGGAGATGATCCATTTGGCAAAATCATCAAGATTTGCTTCTCTCCCTTCTTCAGAAGTGTATTTTCTGGGATCCTTTAGCACAGATTCTTTCACCACTCCTGTATCAGTGATACGAGTAGTTTCTTCTGTAATTGCTAGTGGCCCTTCTTCGATTACTTTCCACATCAAGCAGTGATGTGCTTTAAGACACATCTTGATTCTGAAGCTCCATTCTCTATATCCTTGGATAGAGAATTCTTCGCAAGCCCTGACAACAGATGACTCCATAACAGATAATATGCTAGTGGATGAAAAAGGTTTTCCTAGATCTATTCAAGTTGACCACGCAGGTTTTATCCCTGTGAAACAAAACAATGGTCGTTTGAACCTGGCTCTGATACCACTTGTTGGTCCCGAAAGAGCAAGGTTTGGTGTATGGGGGGGGGAATACACCAAATACAAACTTTTCAGTTTACTTGACAAGTTATATGAGAGTTCAAGCTATTCTGTGTAAGAAATTGCTCGAAGATGACTAGACAAATCGATATGCAGATCGATAGCAGTTTAGTCCAACCAGATTACTCTTTTAGTGTAAATACTTAGCTAATAATAAGAGTGATCTTATTATTTTCTCAGTGTTGAGTGAGTGCGGAAAAATGGTGGATTAGTGATTGCTCTTGTTTAGAAAACCTTAGTATTAACCAGATTGATTAAGGAGATTGATTGAGATGCAGATTGATGATAGTGCAGAGAGTTAGAATAATAAACAATTGAAAATTAAAGAATGCAAGAATGTAAAGCACACAGTTGTTCAACGTGGTTCGGGAAATCCCTACGTCCACGATCTGGTCAAAACTAGACCAGATTATCCACTACTAGGATACTCTGCTTCTTTATACTCGTGGAGAATGAGTCACAAGTACCAATCAAAACTAGACAGATACTTATGCACGAATTAAGGGTCGTGTCCCTTTACAACAGATTACCTCTACGTTACCACTAGAAAACTACTAGCTAGCAGGGTGATCTCTTTTGTCTCGATAAGACAGACTTGAATCAAGATGGTTGGTGCGATGTAGAATCACAGGATGTTGAAGCCCTGAGTCTGAATTGCAGCTTGATTGCTTGAGTAGACAATAACAGTATAGTTCGCGTGTGTTATATCTTTCTCCAGATCTCTTACTCCAACTATATAGGCATTGAATTTAGAAATTCTAGCCGTTGTTGATTGGCGTGAGATAGATGGTATATTGCCAATCAATGGTTTCCATCATATCTGTTCTTGCCATATAGGAAAGTTTGACTCAATCTTTGATTTATGGAAAGCAGATTTGCCAACGGTCTCTTTCCTTCTATGTGTTAACCGAAGATCTTCTTTCCAATCCCAGTTGGATGGACTTGATCTTGACGTGGCAAGAGTATATGATGTGTAGGATGATGTCAGCTGATGGATTGATGACTCAATCGTTCTGGTTCCTCGCTGTAGACATCGATCTGGCCCCTGTCTGTTACAGCAGATCGATTCCTTTTGGCGTAAAATCTTGACCTTCATCCTATTCTAAGTTGAGATTGACTTCTATAGGAATATTTCCTTTACACTTCAAGTCATCTCCTAATCTGTTCTATAGCAACATTCACTTTATCTCTAGTGATCTGTTATTACACGAGAACAGCTTAAGCTATTAAACATCTAAGTGTGTTTCGAAAAGACCATCATCAAAACTAAATGTCTTAGGGTTCCCAACATTCTCCCTTTGAGTATATTTGTTCTTTTTGAACGCAGATATCTCAAGAAGGATTCCAGTGAATCTCATCTTCATCTGTTCTATTGTCTCGCCTGGTTTCATTTTGAACTCATCATATTTGTTGCAGGCTAGAGACAGTTTGTTCTCAATCATTACTTCAGATCCTAGGGCTAGGTCTCTTAAGGCTTCCCACATCTCTTTAGCAGTATCCAGATCTTGGATTTTAGCCAGATGTATGCCTTTGACCGTGCTGGAGATGATTCATTTGGCAAAATCATCAAGATTTGCTTCTCTCCTTTCTTCAGAAGTGTATTTTCTGGGATCCTTTAGCACAGATTCTTTCACCACTCCTGTATCAGTGATACGAGTAGTTTCTTCTGTAATTGCTAGTGGCCCTTCTTCGATTACTTTCCACAGCAAGCAGTGATGTGCTTTAAGACACATCTTGATTCTAAAGCTCCATTCTCTATATCCTTGGATAGAGAATTCTTCGCAAGCCCTGACAACAGATGACTCCATAACAGATAATATGCTAGTGAATGAAAAGGATTTTGTAAGATCTATTCAAGTTGACCACGCAGGTTTTAACCCTGTGAAACAAAACAATGGTCGTTTGAACCACTGCTCTGATACCACTTGTTGGTCCCGGAAGAGCAAGGTTTGGTGTATGGGGGGGGGGAATACACCAAATACAAACTTTTCAGTTTACTTGACAAGTTATACGAGAGTTCAAGCTATTCTGTGTAAGAAATTGCTCGTAGATGACTTGACAGATCGATATGCAGATCGATAGCTGTCTTGGTACAAACAGATTACTCTCTTAGTGAATACACTTAGCTAATAATAAGAGTGATCTTATTATTTTCTCAGTGTTGAGTGAGTGCGGAATAATGGTGGATTATTGATTGCTCTTGTTTAGAAAACCTTAGTAATTATCCAGAATGTTAAGAAGATTGATTGAGATGCAGATTGATGATTGTGCAAAGAGTTAGAATAATAAACAACTGAGAATAAAGTACAGGAATGTAAAGCACACAGTTACTTAACGTGGTTCGGGAAATCCCTACGTCCATGATCTGGTCAAAGCTAGACCAGATTATCCACTACTAGGATACTCTGCTTCTTTATACTCGTGGAGAACGAGTCACAAGTACCAATCAAAACTAGACAGATACTTATGCACGAATTAAGGGTCGTGTCCCTTTACAACAGATTACCTCTACGTTACCACTAGAAAACTACTAGCTAGCAGGGTGATCTCCTTTGTCTCGATAAGACAAACTTGAATCGAGATGGTTGGTGTGATGTAGAATCACAAAGTGTTGAAGCTCTAAGTCTGGATAGCAGATTGCTTGAAAGAATAACAACTGTATTGTTCGCGTGTGTTCTCTATATCAGTTCTCCAGATCTCTAACTTCAACTATATAGGCATTGAATATAAAATTCTAGCCGTTGTTGATTGGCGTGAGATAGATGGTATATTGCCAATCAATAGTTTCCATCATATCTTTTCTTGCCATATAGGAAAGGTTGACTCAATCTTTGAGTTATGGGAAGTGTATTACTTAACGGTCTCTTTCCTTATATGTGTTAATCGAAGATATTCTTTCCAATCCCAGTTGGATGGACTTTGATCTTGACGTGGCAAGAATATATGATGTGTAGGATGATGTCAGCAGGTGAGTTGATGACTCAATCGTTCTGGTTCCTCGCTGTAGGCATCGATCTGGTCATCGATCTGGTCACTGTCTGTTACAGCAGATCGATTCTTCTTTGGCGTGAAATCTTGACTTTCATCCTATTCTAAGTTGAGATTGACTTCTATAGGAATTTTCCTTTACATTTCAAGTCATCTCCTAATCTGTTCCATAACAGGATTCACTTTATCTCTAGTGATCTGTTTTTACACGTAGAACAGATTAAGCTATAAAACACCTAAGTGTGTTTCGAAAGATCATCATCAAAACTAAATATTTTTAGGGTTCCCAACACTGGTTATGTTCTTCTATTCGATAGAATTAAGATTGTGAACCTCAACTTCTAACATCAAATAGCCTTTAGCATCAATTTGAATTGCGAGTCTTCTTGTTTATCTATGAATTGTTATGTTTGAAGTATTATTCAGGATTTTTTCCAAGTCAAACATGTACCCCCTTTCTTCCCCGCTTCTTAAATCCCACCCCTAGTCGCACCCGACTTACGGATCTTCCCTCGAGAATTGGGGCGTGACAAAAATATTAAATATTATGTAGGAAATTAAATGTCATACTTCAATATTTTTTTAGATTTACAACAAATAAAATTATAATATTCAATAAAATATGTAATAATTGTTATTCTTTAAAACTTGGAAAACATTGAAGTTACATTTACTATTTTTTATTATAAATTTTAATTTTAAACTTTTTCAAGTGAAAACTTATTTTTTTAGTACATAACAATTATTAAATATGTATATGATTAGATTTTAATTATTAATTATTCTTAAAATTGAAATTAGTTACTAAATAAAATATTTAGATAAACTGAACTAACCTTAACTAAACCGAAATAAATTTTGTTAATTTGGTTTGGTTAATTTGGTTTTTTGGTTTGATTTGATTATTTTTTTCAATTTGAATTATAATTTGGTTTGGTTCGGTTTTGGCATACCCGAATGCTCACTACTAGTCATGCCAAACAATTGAAAAAACTAGTTTATCATTGTGGGTACCTCATAATAAAAAATTGTATTTTTCTTTTCTCTTTATTCATTGTATTATATATATATATAGATATATTAAAAATAAATTATTTCATAAATGTAAAATAAACAAAGAATTTATTAATTCAATACCAAACACGTATAAAAGGTATACATAATTGAAATTTGAGTAATTATGAAAGTTTAAATAATTTTCGTAGTTTTGATAGTTCTTGAAGTTTGGATAATTGTCATAACTTATATAATTTTAGAAATTTAGATAACCTTGAAAATTTTTATAACTTTGATTATTTGAAAAAGAATTTGGATTTATAACTTGAAAAATTGTAGAAAATATTTATAAAATAAAATAAAATTGAAATATTAGAAAATAAGTAAGAAAATTGGTGAAATTTATTGTGCTTAAAAATATATGAATGTGATACTCTATTCATAGATAATTTAAAATCGTGAATTTTCATATATTTCTTATATTATTTTAATTAATATTAATATAATTAATATATAAAAATTTATCTAAATATATTTATATATCTTATGATGTCACTTTAATATGGCGTCAAGTGACAACTTATTACCGAATAACCTAATTATATGTAAAAATTGACAGGCCAACCTATTTTAGTTGGTCTTATGTTGGTCCCGAAAGAGCTAGATTGGTGTGGGGGGGGGGGGGGGATACACCAATTCAAACTTTTAGGTTTTCTTGTTCAAAGTTCAAGTATAAGGCTTAAGCACACTTTATAAATAAAGATAGCTTAGGTTAGCTTAGGGTTTCTTCTTGTGAAGAAGAAACAACTTAGCTCAAATAAACCTTAGGTGAAAAGAAACACTTAATAAGATTAACTTTAAGAAAGTTAACCTTGATTAATGTTGTGTGCAGAATTCGGTGGTTAATGCTCTTTGTAGTTAAAAAACATTTTCTTTAGTCAATCTTTTAACACAACCAAGTTAATGCAAGAGTATGAAGGATATGATAATGAAGTAAAACAGAAAGTAAGAACACAAGGTATTTAACGTGGTTCGGGATAAACTTTTCCTACGTCCATGGCTCGATCAAAACTAGATCGAAATCTACTATGTCTCCTTTCTTTTTACTCGTTGAGTACGAGCCTCAAGCTTTATCAAAACTAGATAACAACTTGAGATTACACTTCTTAGATTGAAGAACTACAATCTAAATCTTACAAATCTTGGATCAAAACTAGATCCTAACTTGGGTTTTGTAAACAACAATTTTCCAGAAAACAATCTTCAAAAGAATAATAAAACACTCAGAGAATTCTAGAGCTTGAAGGAGTGCTTTTAGAGCTTTGAATACTTGAAGATATTTGAGCAGAGTTTGAGCTTTGTAATCGTGAATTCTCGTTCTCGTTCCTGGAGGTGAAGGTGGTATATATAGCCTCTTTGAAGAAAACTATCCGTTGGAGAAGAAGATGTCCTTCTTCATCGCATTAATGACTGCATTAAATTCATGGCAATGTTGTTGAAGCACGCGCTGTCAAAATGAGAGTGGTTACTAGCTTTCACGAGATTTCCCGATGTATTGCCATACTGGGAATGATTCACCGTACTGGAATTTTGATATCCTTGTACTTCATTCCATAAAGTATGTTATTGATGTGACAGTACACGGGGTGGTTGACTTGAGACAAATTTAGGTATGTCGGCAGTCCACCGTAGTAATGGTGCGGAGTATAACAGCTCGCTGTCTTACCACAGATGCATATTGTTTCCTACAATATCTTCGAGACGAGCTGTCCACACTTGGTTAATTGGTTTGATTCCCAATGTGCTTCTTAATTTTGACCTTTGGAGAAGTTTGAGTGAACAGATCGATTTTGAGATTACGATCTGTTGTTCATATGTCTCGCTGTTCCATAGTCTTTAGCTTGTTCCATGAACTCTAGTTGTTCCATGTACTCTAGCTGTTCCATGTACTCTAGCTGTTCCATGTACTGTTAATGAGCAGGTGCATATCGTTTCCTACGATATTTGTCTCTAGTTGTTTTACTTTGTCTCGCTGTTCTTGTAGACAATTATGTTGTCTCGCTGTTCTTGTAGACAAGTAAGTTGTCTCGCTGTTCTTATAGATAAGAAAGTTGTCTCGCTGTTCTTATAGATAAGAAAGTTGTCTCGCTGTTCTTAGCGATCTATTGTAGTGCAGCTCGCTGTTCTTCAAGACATCTATATATAGCTAGATAGAAAATAGATCACTATAAGTAAGTTTGAAAATTCAAACTTGCTTTTACAATTTTGATCTTGTAATTTCTAATCGAGATGAAATCTAAAATCAACATAAGGTTCCCAACAATCTTGTAATAACATCATTAAAACTAATATACTATTGTAGGGTTCCCAACAATTTCTCCCTTTTTGATGATGTCGAAACCAACACTTTACAATTTTTTTTTTCAACCAAGTGATAAAAGCAGTTAGATGATAGCAATAATGTTAAAGCATTAAATAACACATAAAACATTACCTGGACAACCAGATATTGTCTTCAGGTTGTTTTTGGATCAAAAGATGTTTATCAATTCATTCACTTTGTTTAGCAGTTACAGATAGATATTCAATAAGGACAGCGAACTGTACAATTTCAAAATGAAAGAAAAGTAAACATCATTGATGTGGAGCTTGGCTTTGATCAGCAGTTTGTTTTCTTGATTGTTCAGCCATTCGAGCTCTTCTTGCTTCCACCATCTCTCTCCTCCTCAACTCCGAGGGAACACCAAAACTGGCATAAATGCCATTGAATACCCTTCTGTAGTCTTTGTTGTTGAGATCAATTGGGTAACCCATGGCTTTTGCAGAGTGATTAATGTGATTTAAGATCGCTGTGTGATCAACCTCTGTTGTTCCTTGGATCCTGGGATATAGAATTGTAGTCTTTTTCGGAGCAGTCAGAGGATAATTGTGCATTGCAGACTGTCTGTGTAGGTATTCCACGAAGGTTTGATTCTTGTGTTGCTTCAGGAATTCTCTGAACAGCTCATCCACATCTCCTCCTTGCACGTCTTCATCCATCAGACAGTAGTGTTGCACCACAAACTCTTTGATTAGTTGGTTCCATTTAGAAGCCTTCTTTGTGTGCAACCACTTTAGATTTTGAGCATCCTTGAGTTGGTATTTTTCAAAAAATTTGAACACTGGATTTGTAGACTCCTCACCTTCTTCCGGTGTTTCCTCCTCCTCCATCTCCCTCTGTTGTTTCTCCCTTTCCGCGACAAATAATTCCCGAAAGTCAGGATTTTCTACCTGTTCAGCTTTGTATCCGGCTAGGAACATTTCTTCAGTAAGATCATCTTCTGTAGCAACCTTCTTTCCTTTCTTCTTCGCTAAGGCATCAGCCTTCTCCTTCATTCTCCTCTCCTTTTCTTCATTTTCTATTTGCATCTGTCTGGCCTCTGCTGCCTGTTTGGGATTCATCTTCTTTGGTGCTTTTCTTTTGGTAACAGCAGTAGCAGGCTTCTTCTTTTGTGAGACAGAGGGTTGTTTCTTCTGTTCTTCCCCCTTTTCGACATCATCAAAATCTTTTGAAATGATGAGCTTAAGGGAGGCAATCTCCTCAGCCATGTCCTTGTACTTTTTGTCCATTTCTTCTTTGTAGTGCAGAAGTGAAGAGATGTTTGCGTTGATCTCACTGAATTATTTGGAGGATGAGACAGCTAGCTTTTTTATGTCAGTGGACAGAGCGTTGTCTGTGGCTTTCAACTCAGTTAGCGATTTTGATATTTTGAACACTTCATCTCCTGATGCAAGATCCGCTTCTTCAATCTCCTTTTTCAAAATTGGCACGATGGCAGAAGGTAGTGAGGAGGCCAGCACAGTGGGAATTCTCTTTTCAAGCACAGCTAGAATTGTAGTGTTTTCCATATCCTCCATCTGTTTCTCCACCTGCTTCTTGACTTCTTCCACCAATTTCTTGTCTGCCTGCATCATCTTCTCTTCAAATTTGTTAACTTCGCCTTGGAAGTTAGTGAGTTTGACCTCTGTCTCCTTCTTGAATCCATCGAATACTTCTCTATCACTATCCAAGACTTTATGCAGTTCAGTGGATAGAGAAGTGTGAGCACGTTCAAAATTTGCCTCAGCCACCCTTATTGCTGTTTCTGCAGCAGTTTTGACAAAGTTAGCCATGGCAGCAGATCGATCATTGATGCGTATATGAATGAGTTGGCTAATTTGCTCCTTTGTCAAAACAGGGTTAATATTTTGCAAAAACAGGTCGTCCATTGAATAATGTTGATAATCACTTGGAGCAGTGGCCTGTGTATAGATTTCTTCAATAACAGCTTCATCGACCTTGTGAGTCTCAGCTTCTTCCATCTTATCATCCTTACCCACAGCAACATCAATCTATTCTATCGCCTCAGTTTTCCCTTCCTCGATCTGGTCCACATCAATCTCAATAATAGGGGGCTGTGATGTGGAGGCTTGCTTCATGATTGGAGAATTTTGACCAACAGATTGATCAGGAAAGTTGAAAGCTTCGTCAAAGTCTCCGGGTGTAAGATCGACAGCATTGTTGAAGAACACTTGTTCCGAGGAGTAGAATGGAGCAAGATCGATATTTAATACAGCTGCTTCCTCCTTCATCTTGGTCAATACATAGGTGCGGAAGTATTGACGTGCATCAGGAATATCAAGAAAACCAAAATATGAGATTAATTTGTTCTCCTCCACTTTGAGATCACTAACTGTGAACAACATCAGAATGGCCTCCAATATGTAGAATTTGCTATCTCGAATGTCGAGATAGACTTGGAACCTTCTGGCCATGTAAAGAGCAGTGGGAGTAAGTTCAATTCCCGGCAAGCTCTTGAGAATTGAATCTGTGGCTGCATCCTTCATTCCTTCGTAAATCATGTGAGCCCCAACCAATCGTTCGGTGAGATCATCAGCGGGCTGTTCATGAATGTTTACAGCAACATCAGCTTCCTTAATGTCAACAGGTGGTTCGGTATCCTCCAATTCATCTATCAATTTTCAGGCCGTGGGTTTGGATTGTTCTTTCACGGCCACCTTCTTAGGTGCCTTCTTCTCAGCCTTCTTTTCTGCTTTCTTTTCAGCTTTCTTCTCCACAGCAGGAGGTGATTCATTTGCCGTTTTTCTTTTCTTCTTTTCAGCAGCGGGCTGTGCTCCCCCAGCTGCTTTTCTCTTTATTTGTTCTGCAGCTGCCTGTGTTGCTGCAGCTTCTCCCACGGTTCTTGGTTTCTTGATTGGTATTACCCATTCATTATTGGACTTGCCAACAGCAATCATAGCTTCTCGAATTTTGTCATCGGTCACCTTTACGAATATTTGAGCTGCAATTCCCAAAGACATCTCAACCTGATGTCTAGATTTGGGAACTATCAATTCTGGATCAAATTCTATGGCCTTGTGCCATTTATCCTTGTTGTACACCCCATCAATTATAGTGCTGATTTTGGTGGACAGGCGAAGAGGGCGCTTGACATGTAGATGAATGCAAGCTCCATCTGCATTCAGTCTGAGATCGATCTGCTTTTCCTCATCCACAATTAGTTTGAGCAGCGATCTGCCCCAGTTGATGTTGAGATTTAGAAGTACGGCTGTCAGCACTTTGAGTTTTATGGGAGTCACTGCATCAAAGGTTCCTTGGTGACCCAAAAAGACTTTTTGAACAAAGTCCAAAAGCACGCGATATGTGGGTAGCATTGAGCTCCGTGTAATGGCTTTCCCATCCCATTCCATGGGGTGCGCCACCATCAGGTTTATTACTTCTGTTATCTGCTCGTGATTAACTTCTTCAATCATCATCCCTTTGTCGACTAAATCGTAAGTGTTGAGGATCATGTCAATCACTTGTTTTCGCTCCTTTGCATCCTTCCCAATTGGCAATTCAATTGTGTATTCATCATTGTCATCCTCTATCCAGGAACAATAAAATAGGGCCACTTGACGAGATAGATAGAATCGGGGCTCCTTAGTGATTATTTTGTGAAATCCTAAAATAATCACAAGTAAATGGTTAAGTATAGGATACAATTTTAAGTTTGCAGCTTGATAAATTGAACAGATCGATCTGTAATTCAACAGCTCGCTGTTAATGAGTGTAGTAAAATAACAGCGAGAAAATTAATAGAAAGTTATATCAACATAGGACAGGTTGAATTACAAATCATTAACACAGAATTATCCCTAATTAGTCCAAAACATGCTTGAATTAGGAATTTTTTATTAAGTGTTTCTTTTCAGTCACTGAACTCATGAATTAAGGAATTACAAAATCATCAAATATACCTTATTATGCATGGTAAGCCCATATTTTAATGTTTTATGCAACATTATATAGATAAACAGTGGACGATATCTATATTCGAAATCAATATCTATCAAAGCATTCATATCTACCAGAATCAACAAGTATTAAAACCTAGTTCATGCAATTCTAAACATCTTAAGCAACCTGAACAGGCTTCGATTTTTGCAAATAGGTCATCAAGAAGAGAGTATCCATGATGACAGAGAACAGCTCTGGGTTCAGGAGAAAGTCTAGCTTCAATCAATTGAAGCATTTTTGAAACTGGAATTGGTGAGGCAGCATGCGATGATGAAGAGCTTGCTTCGGAATTTGTCATTTTCGAAAGGAGATATTTGGAGTTGATTTAGAACAGGGTTGGATTGTTGAAAATCTTTGAATATTCAAGCTTTTAACAATGGCGATTTTTGAGAAAATATGTGTGTGTAGGAGATGAAGTAGTCAAACTACCATATATATATAGACAATTCAACGCGTAGGATTATGGGAAATAAAATAAATGAAATCTACGGTTGAGATTACTCCTTGAAGTAATGATTTTCCCGCTCATTATAGTGTGTTAACTTCACACGCTATTTGTTGTGACGGCAGCATGTCACATCTCTGCAGTTTCACGATTGTCGAGGTCTGCAGCATTTAATGATCCTTCTCTTTTTCCCTCAATCTTCTGACACATTCGACTCTTGGTATTATGCAAATAAATGATATTCAATGTTAATCATTAGTAAAGAATAGCAAGAGAATGGAGAAATAAATGAGGAATTAAATGTCACATATAAATAGTGAGAGTTAAGATCCCCCTTAATAAATGCCAGACAGATTGTGTTGATGTGAAAAGCAATCTGTTCTACGATGATCTCTCGCTGTTGAGAACAAGTAATATCAAGCTGTTTAGTATGTTTGAGTCGAGCAGCTAGGCATTTGTCTTTTCAACAGCTCGCTGTTGATTAATAGTCCATCTAGCTGTTGTTTGTTTTAGTCCATTTTGAAATGATAGATCATTTTTCTTCATAGGTTCCCCCTTGATTAATGTACCAGATAGTTGTATCAACTTGTTACTTTAGATTTTCCTTGAGCAACTAGACTTCAAGATAAGTGATCTAGCTGTAGAGGAAGTAATCAATCAAAGGAATGATTAATAAATAGATGGATGAGAAATAGTGTGACAACAGATCGTATTGTACCATTTACAATTTGTTGTTTACACTTGTACCATTGTCGATTAAGTTGATTAATCCCAACTTGCCACAAAGCATTTTGAATCTGTCCTCGGCTAATGCTTTGGTTAGGATATCAGCTCGCTGCACATTAGTATGAATTTTCTCCATCTTGATGTTCTTTCTTTCCACGTGGTCACGGATAAAATGATGACGAACATCCACGTGTTTGCATCGACTATGAAGTACTGGGTTTTGTGTTATTGCTATGGCGCTCGAGCTGTCACAAAATATTGTAACTGCATCCATCTGTACTTGGTAATCTTTTAGCTGTTGTTTGAGCCATAGGATTTGTGCGGTGCAACTCCCTGCAGCCATGTATTCTGCTTCTGTTGTAGAGGTTGCAACCGAAGTTTGCTTTTTAGAAAACCACGAGATGAGCTTGCTTCCAAGGAATTGACAAGTCCCAGAGGTGGATTTTCTATCAAGCTTGCAACCTGCATAATCAGAATCAGAATAACCAGTTAATACAAAATTATCATCACAAGGATACCATAAACCTATTTCAATGGTCCCTTTGAGATAACGCAAGATTCGTTTGGCTGCTTCTAAGTGGGATTCCCTTGGACTTGCTTGATACCTAGCACAAACCCCAACTGCAAAAGTAATATCAGGTCGACTAGCAGTTAGATACAAAAGTGAACCGATAATACCACGATACATTTTTACATCTATTGTCTTCCCGTGTGCATCAGGGCCAATCTGCCCATTGGTTTGCATAGGGATTTTTCCTGGTTTGCAATCTTTAACTCCAAACTTTGTGATGAGATCGTTGATATATTTGGATTGATTAATAAGGATCCCATCAGCAGATTGTTTGACTTGCAAGTCTAGGAAGAAGTTCATTTCTCCCATCATTGACATCTTGTACTTGTCCTGCATTAGCTTACTAAACTTGTTACAAAGGAATTCAGATTTGGATCCAAAAATGATATCATCAACATAAATTTGGACTAAAAGGATATAGTCTTGAACTTTGATGGTGAATAATGTCTTGTCAACTGATCCTCGTTTAAATCCTGATTGAAGTAAGAATGTAGACAGTGTCTCATACCAAGCTCGAGGAGCTTGTTTTAGACCATACACTGCTTTGGTTAATCTGTACACCTTGCTCTCATCTTCAACTTCAAACCCTGGTGGTTGTTCTAAGTATACTTCTTCTTCCAGAATCCCATTCAAAAACTTACTTTTTACATCCATCTGGAATACTTTGAAGCGTTGGAAAGCTGCATAAGCTAGAAACAATCTGATGGCTTCTAGTCTTGCAACAGGTGCAAATGTCTCATCAAAATCTATCCCTTCTTGTTGACAATAACCTTTTGTGACTAGCCTTGCCTTGTTTCTTACTACTTCACCTGTTTCATCTCTTTTATTCTTGAATATCCATTTGACTCCAATCACACCTTGTTGGGAACCCCATAAAATACTCTAAGTTTTGATGATGCTCTTTCAAAATACACTTGGTATCATACATGTTCTGCACCTTTTCTCTTTAGTTTCAGCATAACAGATAGTCGAAACTGGTTCAAAGAGAATGATGGAAGATATCTCGGACAGATAAAACCAGCCAGTCTCAAACAGAAGGGTGGAGCAGAAGGCTGGAGCAGAAGGTCAAGTTTTTAAGACAGAACGTTAACCAGCAAGTCTCAAGACAGAATGCTAAACCAGAGAGTCTCAAAAC
>JAPKLX010000868.1:4050-37566 GCA_026898415.1 Leonotis leonurus | reverse complement strand
CAGAAAGCTTACCTCTCTCTCATTAAATTAGTCAAGTAAACTGAAAATTTTGTATTTGGTGTATTCCCCCCGCCCCCATACACCAAACCTTGCTCTTTCGGGACCAACAAGCAGATTGATGATTCCAATCTCAATATCACATCGCTGCTTACTCAAAAAAGTTGACACTGACAAAGAGATCAATGCACTGAAGGAAGAGATCTCTTCCCTCCGGACACTTATCAACATGGTTGTTGCTGATGTTGAAAAGGGGGAAGGATCTGGTAAAGGGAAGAAGCCATCTGCTGCTGCTGCAAAAGGGAAAGGAAAGGAGATAGCTCAACCGGAGCAGCAGATCACATCACAACCAGCCCCAGTCAGCTCTCCATCTGCTCCATCTGCTCACACTCAAAAGTCCAAATCATCTAGCAGATCGAGCCAAACCCAGAAAAAGAAGAAAAGAACTGGATTCAGTTGGCCAATTGCTCATCTCAGAGCATCTGGAGAGACCAACTGGGTTCCAGCTCACTTAAAAGATGGATGGGAAGGACTCAAAAATGCTTTCGCTCTGTGCAGATATTTCCTAAATGAACCAGCATATATAGAGGGCACTCCAGATGAGGCGTTCAATCGGTACCTAAATCTAAATGACGCCAGTGATCTAGTAGGAGAAATAAGGAAGGCTGCTGCCCAAGCAAATATCCAGATCACTGCGCCCGAAAAAGAATACAGGTCATGCCCCACCATTCCAGGGACTGATCTACCAGACAAGACATTCCTGCTCACCTTCATTAACCAGCTTGCTGAGAACAGAGGGTACAAGGTGGATGCAGAGGACCCGGACTACATAAGGATCAGAGAGGGTATATACGAGAGTGTCCAGCTTATCTCGGACGAGACCAGAGCAAAAATGAAGAGACAACAAGAAGAAAGAAGAAAGAGCAGATAGCTACAACCTTCTTATCATTATGATCTGCATTTCCTTCTTTTTGGTCATGACTATCTGTAAACTCTAGTTTGTCTCTATATATATATATATATGAAATCTCTTTGAGTTTTTGATGACAACATTCTATTGTCCAGAACATATATAAAATATCCTAAACGATATAAACTTAATAACGAACAAACATCAATCTGGCTATCAGACCAGATTGCTCTCTATGTGCTGATAGGATATTATTGTAAATTGTGGTTTCGACATCATCAAAAAGGGGGAAATTGTTGGGAACCCTAAGGTTTTTAGTTTTGATGATGGTCTTTTGAAACACACTAAGTTATTTTAGAGCTTAAACTGTTCTACGTGTAAAAACAGATCACTAGAGATAAAGTGAATACTGTTATGGAACAGATTAGGAGATGACTTGAAATGTAAAGGAGATGTTCCTATATAAGTCAATCTCAAGTTAGAATAGGATGAAGGTCAAGTTTTTACGCCAAAAGGAATCGATCTGCTGTAACAGACAGCGACCAGATCGATGACCAGATCGATGCCTACAGCGAGGAACCAGAACGACTGAATCAGCAATCCACAAGCTGACATCATCCTACACATCATATGCTCTTGCCACGTCAAGATTAAAAGTCCATCCAACTGGGATTGGAAAGAAGACCTTCGGTTAACATATAGAAGGAAAGAGACCGTTAGCAAATCTGCTTTCCATAACTCAAAGATTGAGTCAACCTTTCCTATATGGCAAGAACAGATATGATGGAAGTCATTGATTGGCAATATACCATCTATCTCACACCAATCAACAACGGCTAGAATTTCAAATTCAATGCCTGTATAGTCGAAGTTCAAAAATCTGGAGACATACAGAACACATACGCGAGCTATACTATTGTCATACTCTCAAGCAATCAATCTGCTATCCAGACTTAGAGCTTCAACACTCTGTGATTCTACATCACACCAACCACCTCGATTCAAGTCTTTCTTATCGAGAGAAAGAAGATCACCCTGCTAGCTAGTAGTTTTCTAGTGGTAACGTAGAGGTAATCTGTTGTAAAGGGACACGACCCTTATTTCATGCATAAGTATCTCTCTAGCTGTGATTGATACTTGTGACTCGTTCTCCACGAGTATAAAGAAGCAGAGTATCCTAGTAGTGGATAATCTGGTCTAGTTGTGACCAGATCGTGGACGTAGGGATTTCCCGAACCACGTTAAACAACTGTGTACTTTACATTCCTGCATATTTAATTTATGTTGTTTATTATTCTATATCTTCGACACTAGCATTCGATCTGCATCTCAATCAATCTCTTTAACAATCTGGATAATCTCTAAGGTTTTCTAAACAAGAGCAATCACTAATCCACCATTATTCCGCACTCACTAAACACTTAGAAAGTAATAAGTTCACTCTTATTATTAGCTAAGTGTTATCACTAAGAGAGTAATCTGTTTGGACTAAAACTGCTATCAATCTGCATATCGATCTGTCTAGTCATCTTCGAGCAATTTCTTATACAGAATAGCTTGAACTCTCACATAACTTGTCAAGTAAACTGAAAAGTTTGTATTTGGTGTATTCCCCCCCATACACCAAACCTTGCTCTTTCGGGACCAACAAGAGCACTCAAGCAAGTAAGAGGAAGTTGAAGCATTCTCATTATTCTCAAGTTTCGGTACACGGCGAACCGCCATTACATTCAACTTAAACAGACCATTGGAAATAAAACCCTTTCCAAGAAAAGTACCAAACTTCGACAAAACAAACTTGTCGGATTCAAACATAAGCCTAAAGCCCTTACTAACAAGAATAGAACACAACACTAGATTCTTTCGGATGTCTGTGACATGCAGTACATCCCTCAACCTAAGCTCTTAACCAGACCTCAGTTTGAACACGTAATCACCAACACCAGAAATGTCAGACGAATCATGATTGTCCATGTGAAGCTTCTTCCCCTCAACAGCTCGCAGAGAACACAGGAACGGTAGCACCCGTGTTGATAAACCATGCACGCGGATTATCAACGTGGTTAACTTCAGAAACCACGGCGGCCAAGTCATCTTCGTCCACTTGTCTTTCTCGACAGCGTGAGCATACCGCTTAACCTGGTCTTTTTTTTCTTCGGACTGGTGCAGTCCTTTGCCATGTGGCTCGGCTTATCGCAATTGAAGTATGTACCTTCAAATATTCGAGCAACAACTTTGCTCTTGCCTTTGGAATTAGGGCGGCCATGTTTCTTGGAGTTCTCGCCACGCTCCATTAAATTGGCTTTCGCCTCATCTCCAAGCTTAAAGTTTGGATCACGCCACCTATATTCTTCGATTCGAAGCTTGACAATAAGATCTTCAATCTTCATCTCACTCTTTTTGTGAGTAAGATAGTTCTTGAAGTCCTTCCAACTCGGTGGAAGCTTCTCGATCATGACAACAACAACAATCGGAGTCGGCAAAGATATTTGCTCGGCTTGCATGTCATGCTAAAGAGTTTGCAACTCTTGCACTTGCTTCATCACGGATCGAGAATCAATCATCTTCAAATCCAAGAAGTTGGCTACAATAAACTTCTTCGTTCCCGCATCGTTGACACGGTACTTCTTCTCAAGAGCATCTCATAGCTCTTTTGTCGTTTTCACACCTGCATAAATAGATTATAGATTGTCCTCTAACCCATTTAACATGTAGTTCTTCGCTTGGAAGTCGCCTTGATGGCAGACATCAGAGGAAGCACGAACATTAAAGTCCGCATCCTCACTCAAGAAGTTGACAATACCCATTGTTGTTAAGTAGAACAACATCTTTTGATGCTACCTCTTGAAGTCTACACCCGCAAACTTCTCGAATTTCTCCCCTTGAGGCAACACCCTCGAAAGAGGAGCAATCACGGACACGTTATTAGTCCGGGCAGAGGTGTTTGCAGCAGCGGAGCCACCGATAAGAGTGGTGGAAGCAGAAGAAGCGGCGGACGTGGCGGCGGCAGTCAAGGTGGCGACGGCAGTCGAGGCGGCAGCAGCGGAATTCGAGAAAGTTGACATCTCCAAAGTAAAGTCGGTATTTCGTCTTGCATTGTTATAATAAAATAAAGATTTTATTAAAATCGAGAACCGTAGATTACAATGCTTTGAAAATTACAAATAAATAACAATAAGTCGAGTCGAAGAAAGCCCTCTTTCCGCAAGACGAGATAAGCCCCGACTGGTGCTCACGGTCCAACGTATCGTCCTCAAAGATAAAACGATTTCGTCCTTTAGAGTATTAGCACCACAAACTCTAAAGGCCCCGACGAACTTGACGAGTGAGAGAATCCAGCTAATTAATGAAACACCTATAAACTATAATGAGAATATATGACAAAGAAGAGAGCGTTCAAATTTTGGTATGTTGAAATGAAATCTGAGACCCCTCCTTTATTGGTCCATAAGGTAAAGTCATAAGTCACACAATCATTAACCACTTAAATTATCATTGTGAAATGACAACTAAAAAGTTGTCATCGATTTTGTACTCCACAATTGAAAAGTTTCGTGCAATTCATATCAAATTTGAAAAGCCATGCAATTCAATGCTAGTTGGGCTTAATAATTGGGCTAGGTTTGGCTAGTTAACGCTCAATAAACCAACACCCAAGGCCCAAATCATCATAAATTGTAGGCCCAAAAGACATAGCAATAAAAAGCCCACATCACATATTAACATATGATTTCTTACTCACCCAAAATCGATTTTGAGAAAAACGCTATAATTATTTACTTTAATTTTTATCAATTTAATTTTTAAAGAATTAAATATACAACCACCAAATTAATTAAGAACATAAGTTCAAAATCAATTTTCCAACATTATTGTTGCCAAAATCTAAATGGATAATTTTCCTATCAATCAAAATCTTCATAGCTATCTCATTCTATTAATTTGCATATATACCTCTATTATTATGGGAGCTTCAAAACATTATACTGAAAAGGGAGGATACAGAGAGGAATAATATATTTCCATTATTAGTGTTCTTATATTAACAATTTAATTATCTGTTTCACGTGCTTGCCTGCTTTTTTTTTTCTTTTTGAAAGAATGCTTGACTGCTTATTGATCGAATAATAACTAAAATATTAATCTATATTATAAATAAAAGTTCGGCCGAAACTGTCCACCCTAGCCTTTGAAACCCTCTCAGTCTCCCATTTAATTTTTTCTATTTTTCTAAATTTTTGGAAATTTATCTATATATTAATCATATATAATATTATATATTCTTTTTTTCATATATGTATAAAATATTTATGTTATATTTTTATTTCTATGTATATCATAGATCATATTATATACTATTCCATATTTAAATATTATTTTAATAAATATAATATATATATAGTGATATATTAATTTGATATTTATATTTTGATAACTAATTTAATAATAATTTTTATATATTATCAACAACCTTTTCAAATTTGATGAAATTAATAAATTGTATGAAAATATCTAGATTTCACATGATTCGAATTTTTTTTATAATCATTTTTAATTATCTTATTATTCTAATGATCAATATATAATTTTTCAATATAAACAATAAAATTAAATATTCATATTTTTCACTAAAATAATAATATATAACTATAAAATAATATATAATATTCTTATTTATTTATATATTATATATTAGATTATATATTATTTCAAATGTAATGAGAATTTATAAATCGTACATAAAAATTGATAGAGTTCACATTATTTCAAAATATTTTTTTAATATATATAATTTATTACATGTGATGATTATAATATACATTTAATTATCTTAGTATTCGAACAATCCACATATGTTTGTTAATATAGATAATAAAAATTTAAGAATCGTATTTTTTATTAAAATATTAACATATAAATCTAAAGAAGTAAATAATCTTCTTATTTATTTATACATCCTATATTAATTGTATATTATTTCAAATGTATGTATCATTTTCATTAATGAATATTAATTGTATATTATTTCAAATATTTAATGAATATATTTCAATGCATTTTTGAGAATTCAATCAAATTGATGACTTGTGACTGTATATGATTATTAGATAATGAAATTGAGCTTCAGTATTACCCAACATATTAATTTATCTATTATTGGGTAGATATTTTAAATAATTTTATTAATACACTTTACATGTATTTTATTTAATCTTTAATAAGAAATTAACATTCCTAATTATTTATCATAATAATTAAAGATATATAACTTAATTCAATTCATGTCATTTTATTCTCAACTAGTTTGTGCACCCGTGTGATGCACGGTAAAAATTAAAACTAATAAAAATTTAACTGCAAATTAATTTTTATTTAAAAATTTATGTGAAAAACAAAATAAAAATATTTCAATCATCTATATTTTTAATAAATCAATGGCCATGATTTTCACTTCAAATTAAATTCCATTTAAAAAACTTTCATACTTCAATAGTGATGAAAATTATTTAAATTAAATTCACTTAATATTAGTCATTGCTCGTTTCTCGTACATATATATTTTTTTAATATGAACCCAACTATATATATATGTAAAATCTATGGTCCAGATTAAATATGCATCAAATTAATACATAGAGTGCATTGAAATTATAATGCATTGGTTAATGAATAAAAATGCAATATCAACTTATGCAATAAGATTATGCGTGTAATGCATCAAAATAATGTGTATCATGCATAAGTTTTAGTTTTTATATAAGAATTGGTTCTCACCGGATCATACCCCTATATATATAGGGGTAGTCAAGAGATCAAATATAATTAGTTTTACACGTGTTAATATATATATTAAACTTGAGATGTCTACTTTATCAAAATTGATGGTTAAAATTAATTGATTTTTAAATTAAAATATTAAAAATGTAATAATTATTATATATATATATATATAATTGATTTATTTCTTATTTGGTGAGATTTTATTATAATATATTTAGTTGTAATAGTTTTTGAAAAACATGATTTATGCTTTAAAATTTGCTAAATAAAGAAATGTGTCTAAATAAGTGAGATAACTCAAAAAGAAAAATGTGTTTAAATAAGTGGGACGAAATTAATATATGTTAGTTTTGAATTTATCAATTATATAAATTGATTATAATTATTAGTATTAAATATTAAAAACAATTATATACCCTGGTCAAATAGGACAAATTTTTAGTACTAAATAGATTTAGTTTGTACATGTATATTATGAATTGTTCAATGTTCAACTTATCTTGTTGCTCTATTGGCTTATAGTATAGGATTTGTAATGAAAGGTATTGAGTTCGAATATAGATTACACAATTAGACCATGAATCTAGACACATAAATATACACAACTTTTTTAATTTTATCTTCACCTTTACAATAAATCAAATTAATACATCACTTCAAAATGTCTCATTTTTATATATAATTTTTGAATAAAAAAGGAGTATATATATTTAATTTGTAGTCAGATTATGAATAGATATATATATATATATATATTCATATAATTTGAGTTAAAAAAAATATTTAACGAGTATATTTTGATATCTATTTGATTTTTCAATCAAATTAATGATTTTCGGTCGTATATCATTATTAGCTATTGACATTCAACTTCATTATTACCTACGTACTAACTTTTCTATCTGTCACGCCCACTTTTCACTAAGTTTAGTAAAGTCTGGAAACGTGACTAGTGAAAGGAATAAACGACGAGTATGGAATTGAATAAGGCAATGAATATTCCTCTCATAACATAAGTCGAGAATCCATCTCTCGAATTCGGAAATTGGCATATTTAGAGTCACAGGCTCATTACATAACATAACTAATTAAAAGATTTTGAATCTCAAGTCTATTACATAACGGTCTAGCAGCGGAAATGTAGGATCAAACTGACGAAAATTCTACGTGTGTGAAGACACGTAGAACCCCCAAGAGTCAGCTACTAAGAGACCGACAAAAAACCCAATGTAGCACCCAATTTTCTTCGTTTCTCAACCTCCACGTTTAGAAATACATGCAGGGTTGAGTACAAATTGTACTCAGTAGACACGTGCCAAAATCGCACACATATATATATATAATTGTCTAGCCATTTCAAGTGAATCATAGGGACTTTTGTCTCTAAAGCACCTATGTTCGCAAAAGCATTTCTTTGAGAAAGTTATAAGTTTGACTGCAGTCCTAGTTCTTTGTAATCAACTATATCTGAACGTTCTTCGTGCCGGAAAAGTAGCCACTTCCCACAGACACCCGACCGGCCAATCTTTCGCTGACTCACGGTCTTGTGTGCACTAGTGCGAGTAGTATATCTAATCTGCTGGGAGCTGAATTCGATTATAAATATAACAAATAGACATCATACGAAAATCAAAACATTTATAGCAAGATAGTGCTTTGAAAAAAAAATATCGCGTTCATTCTGAAGACATGCACACATATTTTTATAGAGTGAGAAAAGCCTACTTGAATACTCTTGACTGACGACTGCTTCGTTCTCGAACTTCGGATTCGACCTATCGTCTCAACCTTTAAATAAATCTCAAGTGAGATACATTGCTTAAGTATATCAAATACTTCTAAGTGTAAGGAAGTATTATCCTTAGCTATTTTGAGAATTGTTCTCGGTCTTTTAACTCGACTATCATACGAGTCTAAGAGTTGTATTTTTAGAGGCGTCGTTTGTTGATTTCTAAATCATGCCATGATTTGGAAATCTACAATACCCAAGTAGTTAATTATTGGGTAAAAGGAAATAAAAGGCTTCTAATTTAATATCTTGATATTTGAATCAAGATAAACAATTTTTAATTGGCTAAGTAAATCCTAATTATCACACTCTAAGTATGCTTTATAATTTAATCATTTCTTATGATTAAATTCTAACTAATTGATTAAATTCTAATTACTAATTTAAATTTCTAATTTAGTATTAGAATTCTATTCTTGGACTTAGCCCAATGTAATTAAGTCTTGATTTATTAAAATGCTAACTAACCCATTTAGAATTAATTAATTAGCTCTTAACTCATTGACAAATTAATGAGCCCACTCTTTTACTTAGTGCAACCCAATATTCAATTAAATCAGGCCCGTTTATTAAATCCTCGGCCCAGTGATTCAATAATTCGGCCCAACACTCCTTTTATTATCTGAAGCCTACTCTACCTAGCATCAGGCCTGTGAATCGGCCCATGAACCCGGCCCATATTCTAGGTCCTTCCATTTCTAGACTTAGGCTTGTTGGGAGTGATGGAACCCGTATGAGGGGCTCACTAAAACGCAGAATCCATAGATTAATTAATCACACAAATAATTAATTCTTAAAACCACATAAGAGAATATAATACGGAAAAAAATAAATTATACCTTCTCCTACGCAAGTCCTCCGCTTGTGGAGAAGCGATTTGAATCGCTCGCAACTATCCGCAATCCACGCTTTTGGATCTACAATCTTGATCTCCACCAAATCCCACCTTAGGAACTTCTATCCTATTACCATTCTATCTTTTAGAATATCGTGTGGGCGAATCTATCTAGAAGTCAAGAGAAAAAGAAAACTGAAAATACACAGCGTAGAATATTATGGAATTTTCGAACCGGTTTTCTCTTGGAGAGAGAAAGTGGCTCTTCTTATTCTCTATTTTGTAGATGTAGTGGGCTAGGATAAGGTTTCCAAGGAGAATGAATTAAATCCCAAATAATAGCAACTATATTCCCTCTTCATCTCTTGCAGTTCCGAAAAACTCACAAGCGTAGATGAATCAAAGCAGCGTATAATCAATCGCCTATACTAATGTCATCGTCACATATTAAGAAATGAATTAATTTCCAAGACCTCATTCTAAGTGAAAGTGTATCAACCTACTCTAAGTAAAAACTTGCGGAAGCTAAAGTAGAAGACACGAAATAATTTTTGCGTAGGTTATCAATAAATAATCTACACGGCAGCCTTACGGCCAAAAAGAATAATCAAAACAAGTGTTGTGCTATTACACTGTTTAGCAACACAATAACATCAACATACTAAAATACTAAATGTATGTTCTTAAGAGCTAAGAGCATACAGAATCAAAACTACGAATTTAATCTGCAAATGTATCTATCTAACCATACTAACTGAATGAAAGAATTCTATTATTTATAGATAGACTACATGGGCTTGGATTCATAAGTGTAGTAACTGTTCGGCCCATGTCTCCACAATTCTCGCACTTCTGTTGTGGTGCTCCGCAAATCCGCCTGGAATTGTGGAACTAATTTATTCTGTTGTTGACTCCGAGATTTGTGGAAACAAAATTCCACTTAGCATGAAATTCTCAACTGTCTAGCAAGACTTGATCTTTTCCTCAAGTCTTACTGCTTCCTTCAAGTCATCGTGCATCCACCATATCATCGTGCATCTGTCAAGTCATCCTTACACGTGGCTGTCGGGTTGGACGCTGAGTCAGCACCAGTTAGGTCCATGTGAATCTGGAAAAATCATCTACCACAACTAATACATACCTTCTACCACCAATGCTTTCAACTTCCATGGGTCCTACAAGATCCATATGTAAAAGTTCAAAACATCTGTTGGTCCCAAAGTGTTGTTCATGTTGTTGTAGAGTAGGATGTGAGACATGCAACTGTTTTCCTCTCTGATAGTCTCCACACACGATCTGCTCTGCCTTCCCAAATTTAGGTAGACCTCGTACGGCATCCATCTTGATTAACCTGCCAAGGTTTCGAAAGTTAGTATGACCTAATCGTTTGTGCCAGAGTATAACATCATCAACTTGAGCGTTGTTGCATTTTAGGTTATCAGTCATATAACAATTGTCTGACGACCTTTGACCTGTCATGATACACAAGTTTCTGTTATTGTATACTTCACATGCATCTCTAGTGAATTTAACAAGCATGTTACCATCACATAATTGACTTATGCTGATTAAGTTTGCCATAAGTCCTTGCACATGATACACATTAGTTAAAGCAGGCAAACCAGGAACATTAAGTGTACCTCTCCCTATGATTTTACCTTTTGAACCTCCACCGAAGGAAACATTTCCTCCGTCTTAAGTCTCATAGTTGGAAATAAATGTTTTGTTACCTGTCATGTGACGTGAACAACCGCTGTCAAAGTACCAAGAACCTGAAATTTTAGTTTTCAATGATGTGTAAACAACATTACATGTTAGATCAGCTTTTTTTACCCATATCATTTTGGGTTGCTGTGGCAGCACATAATATGACTTGTCATCCCTTTTCTTTTGATAACAAAAAGGTTTTATGTGACCTGGTTTGAGACAGTAATGACATATATATTTCCTTCTACGTCTCTTACCTTTTCTCTTACCTTTCTTACCTTTTCCAGCTTGAGGGATGTTTTGCTTTGTCTGTGTTAGTGGGTCGGTGAACACAACATCTGGTTTGGTATTGGATGTTTCTCCTGCCGATGTGGACCCACGGCAAAACACAGTTGGTGCAACATATCCGAGGCCCTTTTTGCTTGGGTTTGCACTGTCCATGATCTCTTGAAGTGAATAAGTCCTAGTATTCCATTTTCGAATGGTTAGTTGTGCCTCTTCAAGTTGGGATTTCACCTTGGTGAGCTCTATGTCACATTGTGTGATCAACACCTCATGTTTTGCTTGGACTTCCTTGAGTCGTGTTATTTCAGCTGTTGAGGTCATCAGATCTCGTGCTTGATGTTTCCATTTTCCCAACAGCTCATCATACAACCTTTTTAAACCTTGGATTATAGAGAAGGCATTGTCATCACATTCTTCACCATATGTGGGGTCTATGTCATCCTCAACACTTCCTGCACCATCAACAGAGGCATTTAAACAAAACAATGTAGAATAATAGAATCATACCTTTCTGAGAAAGTGTCATCATCTGCATTTTGGCCTGATTTGTCCTGAGGGGACATTGTCACTTGCAGTGCTATGCTCTCAAACAATCTCTCATCAAAGTCTTCAAAGAACTCGTGCTCATCATTGTTCCAGGACACCTAATAGGATTTACCACTTTTTCGAAGTGTGTTGGCACACTGATTTGCAAAGTGTCCGAAACCTCTACATTCATGGCATTGTATGCTGTCGAGTTTAGAGGAACTGAATTTGAACACTTCGTTGTGAGGAGTGTTCCTAACAGGAGGTCTTCTTTGATTGTTATTGTTCTTTGGGGGTTGATAGTATTCCAGATGTGGTGCATCTCGCTCCTTGGGTCTTTCTTTGTTCTTGTCTCGATTGAATCCTCTCACCATACGATTAAACTTTCTGGTGATCATGGCGACATTGTCTCCTTCATGGATCTCTTCCACTTCTTCGGATTCACTAGAGTCCATTAAGTCCATCAACTTGCTGCACGAAGGTGACGATTGTGAGCCCGCAGTGAGAGCCATCATTTTCTTCTTGGTGAAAGTGTCTCTTGCTTCTAAATTCATCTCATAGGTTTTGAAGGAGTTCATGAGATTTGTGAACTCAAGTGCATTCACACCTTGTGCTATTTCAATGGTTGTTACCTTCATATCACACCTGGATCTATTGACGTGTTAGAGTCGTGATACCGTCAGGACCACACTCAGTGTGTCGAGTGATGGCTCTGATACCATTTGAAAGTGTATCAACCTACTCTAAGTAAAAACTTGCGGAAGCTAAAGTAGAAGACACGAAATAATTTTTGCGTAGGTTATCAATAAATAACCTACACGGCAGCCTTACGGCCAAAAAGAATAATCAAAACAAGTGTTGTGCTATTACACAGTTTAGCAACCCAATAACATCAACACTAATACTAAAATACTAAATGTATGTTCTTAAGAGCTAAGAGCATAAAGAATCAAAACTACGAATTTAATCTGCAAATGTGTCTCTCTAACCGTACTAACTGAATGAAAGAATTCTATTATTTATAGATAGACTACATGGGCTTGGATTCATAAGTATAGTAACTGTTCGGCCCATGTCTCCACAATTCTCGCACTTCTGTTGTGGTGCTCCGCAAATCCGCCTGGAATTGTGGAACTAATTTATTCTGTTGTTGACTCCGAGATTTGTGGAAACAGAATTCCACTTAGCATGAAATTCTCAACTGTCTAGCAAGACTTGATCTTTCCCTCAAGTCTTAGTGCTTCCTTCAAGTCATCGTGCATCCACCATGTCATCGTGCATCTGCCAAGTCATCCTTACACATGACTGTCGGGTTGGACGCTGAGTCATCACCAGTTGTTATGTTGCGTTAGAAGCCAAGTCAACATTCCGGTGAAGAACACAAAAACACATGTTAGGTTAACATTACAGATAACTTTATATCTTAAATACCTAACACTAAGTATCAACACGTTAGAACTTATCTCACTGTGAAACCTCTCAATATGTATACGCAAAGCATGTGTAACCGCTTATACATACCGACATCATTCTGTGAGCTAAGGTTAGTCGCATTGAAATGATGTCGCAGCCTTTACCAACTAGATTGTCCAAGTCTTTCTAGACTGTGACTTTATATTACAAAGGAGCCGACTGTGTGACCTTTTGTGATCATCGATCCACCACACAGTCTACAATTGTAATAAATGGACTCGTTTGCAATTCAATATATATAACAATAATAAATAACAAACCAATGATAGAAATATTTATTCTCATTAAAGTGTAATTGAAAAAAAGTCTGATACATCGTCTAAGCATAAAGCATGCTTTGAGGTATACAAACCCTAACAATCTCCCACTTATACTAAAACATGCTTTAGAGTATACAAATATCTGTGTCGCATGACATAACTCTCCCACTTATACCTAAAGCAGGTCTATTACACGTCGCACTCCTAATCCCTCTGTATGCCTCTCAAACGTCTTCCCGTCCAGGATTTTTGTGAAGGGATCTGCCAGGTTGTCTGCCGAAGCAATATACGTCATTACTATGTCGCCCCACCTGACAATATCACGAATGATGTGATATTTTCTCTCAATGTGTTTACTTGCCTTATGGGTCCGTGGTTCCCTCGAGTTTTCCACTGCACCAGAGTTATCACAATAGATCGTGATACTCGCCGGCATACTCGAAATCACATCTAAGTCCATCAAGAAGCTCTGGAGCCAAATTGCTTCCTTTGCAGCCTCGGATGCGGCCACATATTCAGCTTCCATGGTGGATTCCGCAATGCATTTTTGCTTCATGCTCCTCCATGTCACGGCTCCGCCTCCCAAAGTAAACACACACCCGAAGGTAGATTTCCTTAAGTCCTGATCCGTCTGAAAGTCAGAATCGGTATAACCCAAAGGGCATAATGAATCAGTTTGGTAAACCAAACAGTACTCCTTAGTCCGTTTAAGGTACTTGATTATGTTCATTACCGCTATCCAATGTCCCTTTCCAGGGTTGGACTTATATCTTGCTACCTTGCCTATGGCAGAGCAGATTCCGGTCTAATACACATCATAGCATACATGAGACTACCTACTGCCGAAACGTAAGGTATCTGTCTCATCTCTTCTTTCTCCTCATGTGTTTTAGGACATATTTCCTGAGAGAGAACGATTCCATGCCTGAAAGGTAAGAAACCTTTCTTGGAATCCTGCATGCTAAAGCGTCTAAGTAAAGTTTCGATATAGGATTCCTGAGATAAGCACAACATTCGTTTAGATCTATCACGGATGACCTTGATCCCTAGAATGTGTCCCGCGTCTCCCATATCCCTCATATTGAATTGACTGGACAGGTATGCTCTAATGTCTGATAACATCTTCTTGACACTTTCGATCAAGAGAATGTCATCTACGTATAGCACTAAGAAAACAACTACTTTACCCTCACACTTCTTGTACACACAGCTTTCGTCAGGACACTGATCAAATCCATAAGATCTGATCACCTGATCAAAGAAAAGGTTCCATGACTGTGAGGCTTGCTTAAGTCCATAATTGTACTTCTTAAGCTTCCACACCATGTGTTCCTTTTCTTGAACTGCATAGCCCTCGGGTTGTTGTATATGGTTGTTCTCTTCAAGACTTTCATTTAGGAAAGCTGTCTTGACATTCATTTGTCATACTTCCTAATCCATATGTGCTACTACTGACAAGAGTATACGAATAGACTTGAGCATAGCTACTGGTGAGAAGGTCTCATCGTAATCGATACTTTCCTTTTGAGTGTAGCCATTTGCTACTAGTGTAGCTTTGAAAACAGCGACGTTACTGCCGGGTCCTTGTTTCTGCTTGAAAATCCATTTACTCCCTATGGCTTCGCAGCTATCGGGCACATCTACTAGCTCGTATACTTCCTTGTCTACCATGGATTGCAGTTCTGACTCCATTGCCTCTAGCCAGAGGTGACAGTCCTTGTCGTGTACTGCCTCTTTGTAGTTCCAGGGATCCGATTCGTGTAGGCCTAGGACTGAGTAAGATACCTCTCTCACTCCAATGAATCGATCGGGTTAACGAACAACCCTCCCACTATGACGAGGTTCCACTACAGGTGGTACAATGAATCAGTCGGATTATCTATAGTTCTCATTTCCTCGAGAATTATTTCACTCGTTGTCTTGTGGTTGTTTACGTAGTCTTCTTCTAGAAATAGAGCTTAAGTGTTAATCACGAACTTACGATCTCTAAGACTATAAAACTCTCACCCTTTCATCTCTTTTGGGTAACCCACGAGCAGATACAAGTCAATATGAGGTGCCAATTTTTCGACATCCTTTTCTAGCACGTGTGTTGGACAACCCCACAGCTTGAGATGCCTTAGACTGAGCTGTCACCCGGTCCACAACTCAATCGGTGTCTTAGGGACCAACTTGGATGGTACCAAGTTCAATGTGTAAACTACTATCTCTAAGACATGTCCCCAAAACGAAACAGACAACTCTGCATAACTCATCATGGATCTTACAAATCTTCATAAGCGTTCTATTCCGTCTCTCTGCTACACCATTTTGTTGGGGTATACCCATTGCAGTTAATTGGGATTGAATCCCTACTTCCGCTAAATGGCTCAAAAACTCAGCACTGACGTATTCGCCCCCATGATCAGAACACAGACACTTGATAGTCTTTCCATGACGATTCTCCACAAATGCCCTAAATTCCTTAAATTTCTGAAAGGATTCTGACTTGTGGTGCATCAAATAGACATATCCGTATTTTGAGTAATCATCAATGAAAGTGATGAAGTACTGCATGCCACCTCTGGCCTGAGTCGACATTGGACTACAAACGTCGGAGTGAATGATATCCAACATATCTTGGGCTCTTTATTCTTTGACCCTGAGTGGTCTTTTGGTCATTTTACCTTCCAAGCAAGATTCACAAGTAGGGTATGGCTCAACTTGGAGTTTATCCAAAGGCTCATGTTCCACTATCTTTTTGAGTCCTCCTAAGGTTAATATGTCCAAGAAGTTTTTCTCTTGTCACGATCCACCTTCACTAACTGTAGTAACGATGGGTATAATCGTGACTCGGGAATAAAATATAAACATGGATAAGGAAAATGGGTAATAACTCGAAGGTGAATATATGATAAGTACTTCAATAAATAAGGTTTCGTACAAGAAATTCGATACTGAGTATCCGATACCAAAATACATAAGTCATTGATCAAAACGTCTGGAAATACTGAATACTGAAAAGAGTGTTCGCAGCGGAAATTGGATCATTTTCTAAGTCTACATGTATGAAGACATGTAAACCCCCAAGAGTTAATGCTAATTGAGTTCGACAAAACTATCGCTGAGCACTCCTCCTTGACATCACAGCTCAACCTGCACATTTATAAATACAAGCAGGGCTGAGTACAAAAGTACTCAGTAGACACATGTCAAAATCGCATTCATACTAATATAATTGTCATGCCATTATAAGTGAAACATATGGATTTTTGTCTCTAAAGAACCTATGTTCACCAAATTCTTTTGTAATTCTTAAAATTTGACTGCGCAGTCCAAGTTCTGAAGTAATCAATCATATCTGTATTTCTGTGTGTCGGGAAGGTGGCCACCTTCCACGGACACCTTGACTGGCCAACCCACTAAGATGACTCACGGTCCTTGTGTACACTAGTTCGAGTGGGGAGCTTACCCACTGGAACCCGAATTCGATTTCATAATCATAGCAGATATGTATCATACAAAACATAAAACATTTTATGGCAAGACAATACTTGAAATAACAATTTCAATTCAAAAGCTATTTGAAAAGAAATAACATAAATGCGGATAAACACGCATATTTTCTTTTAGTAAGAAAGCCTACCTGAATCGCTTCCTTTGATAGGATCTGAATTCTTTCTCTTTTAGTATTTCCTTCTTCCGTAACCTCAAGAGCTAACCCTTCTTTTTTCTAAGATGGATTGAATTTCTTGTTGTGAGAACTTGGACAGAGCTTCTCCTTAAGCTTTTAGAGATGTTTTGTGGTGTGAGTTTGGGTGTTTTTTTAAAAGCGGTTCAGCTGCATTTACCAGCTATATAAATAGGTAAATTTCTAAATCTTTGAAAGATTTTATCTTCCTACTTTACCCACCTATATGTACATTACTTTCCCAGTCTAGGACTGAAATCTGTCTTGACTTTGGAGCATAGTTAATGATGTTATTTTCCATGTGCAGTGGTCAGCAAGGAGATAGAGTACATCACAGCTTTTGCTTTTGTCTTTGCATCGAGAAACACTCCAACAACTTATTTTCCTTTCCCTATTCTTTGTGTTCTTTTATTGTTTCTTATATTAGCATTTAGCACAAAAGCTGTAATATCTCACTTTTAAGATATGTTTTTCTTTGATTCTGAATATATGTATATCCATAAAATCTTGCTAAATCTCCATAACAGATTTTTTTCTATTTCTCGTGCTTAATTTTCTTTGAAGCACATCCATAGGCCTGCATGCCTATTTATTCACTATGTTGTGTATGCTTTAGTATTACTGATTCTAAATTTTATTATAGCAACTTGCTTGGCATATTAATACATTTCTCTACAGCAAGCTAATCTAGAGACTCTGCATACTATGTCTTATTTATTTACTTATCTTATGTAGACAAATAATGCTTACTATATATCATGTTTGATATACAAGATAATATAAAATCCTTAATATTATATTAATGTTTGATGTCACTAATTAATTATAATGAAACTTCTATAAGGTGTATAATTATTATCTAATTGAGGTAAAATCAACCTCTCAAACATTAACCTTTAACTTTCAATAATTCTTTATGTATAAATCCTCACTTTGCAATAATTTTAATTAGCCGATTAATATGACTAATTCCATAATTCTTTTTTATACATTATCATTTTATCAATGCCAAGTAATATACATCTCTATAGTATACAAACATACTACTACTTTGTTATTCATTTTCTAAGTGAATAATTAGTATCCCATTAAGGTATTAATATCCTTAAAACCTTAGTCTTGAATTGTATAAGTTTTTAATTACTACATCGAACTAAAACCAATTATGCAACGCAATAATTAATTAGTTTCATCTTTTGAATAATCTTATTAATTCAAAACTAACTCACATAATACCTATCATTATTCCAATAATTATAATGTGCACGAATAATAGCTACTAATATCGATTAGCTAATCGATATTTGGAATTTTTACAACGAAATTTTCTTATCCCAATTTTCAGCATATGATAACTACTAGTAAAATAGCGGGATATTACATCTCTTCTTGAAGTTAGTAGATAAGTTAAAAGTTGAAGTTAAATGTTGTTTGAGTTGTGCATATATAGTATACAAGTTGTTAACCATAGTACCGGAACAGATAAACAAGTCTTTTTTCTTGATAATAACTGAATCATCAAAAGAAACAAAATATCCATCCAAAACAAGTTTAGAAACCGAAACAAGGTTCTTTCATGAAATTAGGATATTTACATTAATGTTGAACAAGCGCTACATCAAAGGCAGAAGCTATAGTACCAGTTAGAGCCTATTTGAAGGTGTACCCCTAATGATATGTATTTCTGCTTCTTTGTTTCTGTTTAACCAGGATTCTTAAATTTAAGGTGATCATTAGGTTCACATTTATTAGACTTGGATGAATGAGTCGGGTAAGAGTGTCTTAAATGTAGTAGATTAAGATTGAAAAATAAATATTCTGGGAGGATTCAAGATTGCGGCTATTTTTAAGTCTCTTTTACCAAGTGAAACCATGTGGAAGTTGTTGTTTGATAAGCAAGTTGTCTCAATGTTTCCAGATTAGGACAAGAAACAAACCGCACATAAATATCATAGTGTTGTGTAGGCGAAATAAGTACAGAACAATATTTTCTGGACACCATATTGTTAACGTTAATTTCTTCCCTCCTTTTGTTAAAAAAAATTGTTTACATTAACATTAAATTACATGGTCGCGTCACGGAGGACTCAAACCCGAAACTTATATCATTTATTTATTTGCTTTAGATTCATAGTAGTTATTTACTTTTCGAAGGTTATATTTTAGGTTATTCCATTTAATTTAAAACCTTAGAGGTGCTACTATCATGCTCAGATAAAAATAAGATTGGACTCAAAGATTGAGTATATACATGTATTTATCCCTTTAATTATAAAATCCAGATATGAACTATCTCGCTTATTTATTATACTGACCAATCAAAGAATTTGAATCAATTTAATTTGTGCAATCATAGTAACCAAGCCAGATGAGAACAATGTACCGTCTTTGTAGGGAAATTGCACTCGTTCAATGGTATGCTATTGGCAGTTTGCTTCAGACCCAGAATAGCAAAATGTAATGGCCCGTAAAATTTTCCTACTAATTTTGTGTATCAGAAATCTGCTCGAGAAAATTTCGTAATAAAATACTAAAGATATCGGTTAGTTAATCGATATTGGTAATTTTTGTAATATATCTTTGAATATTTGTGCAAGCTAGACCATGATTTGTGTTTTATAACATAGTAGTTAGATACTAATTACCAAAAATATATAATAATATATCTTAGACTTTACTTGTGGAGGAATGGAACAATTAAAATAGAAGAATGTAATTGTTAGATACTATTAAAAAATTAATCATTCCAAAAATTTGTTAAGGAGGATTATTAGAATAAGATTTTGAAAATATAGAGAATGGAAAATTAAAGTTCCATTACATCTTATTATATGATTTATCATTTAAGTATGTGAGTGAGAAACACATGAGACATAGATATATTTATATATATATCCTTATCTTATGAAATAAGAGAAACACACGCTATACATATGTAAGTTGCAGTAAGTATAAGCAGTGTACAATAAGCAAAGAAGTGAACGTTATGTATATATATATATATGTATCATTATTTTGCAACCAAACCAAATGATTAGAAGATAAGAAGTAACTAAATGAATACATGATGTGTAGTGGGGTGCAGCAGATTAGCAAGAAAACGTGTTTAAATAAATATATACTTATGTGTGTATTGAACGAGTGCAGTAGAATAGCAGGAACTATAGAATTTTCAAGTTCTAAGTCTTACAAATTGGACAAGAATCCCATAACAAATCCTATACATAAATATTAGATCTCTTCACTGCCTAAATCTTTTTACCACATAAATGCAAACTATGAGAACAATAAGTATACAACTATAGAAGTGAAAGGAAAGAAAAGAAAACAGAGAAGAGCAGTGGCTGCTGTCCACGTTCACCACCTTCCCATCCACCCTGCACCTACAAAAAAAAAAGGAGAGAGCATCAAATCATGAGCTGCCCCAAAGTCAAGATTGAGTACAGACCTAGTTAAGTAGTGGGCTGTTAAGTTAGAACACTCAAGTGCCTGCATTCAGCAAAAACTTAATTGAAGAACCACTACACCTTTCATATAAACCTTCCTACATCCTAACTTAACACATTTCAATCTCACAAAATACCTCAGACGCAGACCCTACTTCCACACAAGAAGACATCTTCTCCAACCCAAATTCAGATTTTAGAAAGCAGAAAGGTAAACATAGATCAACAACCTTTAGCTTCCAATGTTGTATCTATCTAAACCAATTGCCTTTCTTCTCTTATCAAAAACCATCACAGAGAGTGCATAACTGAATATTAGAGTAAAGAGTAATCTCTCTTACCTATTTTAAATGTTAGAATAAAAAGGAGATTATATGTATAGCCTGCAATCTTCTAAATCACTGAGAAAACAAGGATTCAAAACTTTAAAGTCCATTAACTATCTTAAAATTTAGAATCTGTCCACTTAAAGCAGAATACTTGTTAGAGAAATAATTAACCTTTCTAAGTGTTCAGTAGTTGAGAAGTTGCAAACTTTAAGCTTTTCACATATACATAGTACTGAAATGGTAGAGATTTAGTCAGAACAGCATGTGAATATTCTTGTATGTTAGAAAACAACATGTGATTTTCTTTAAAAATCCAGAACATGAGAACTATATATATATAGGATTGCAGATTAGCACGTAGGGGTTTATATCCTACAATTTCAGAGGCAGACAATAGCCATAGGAAGAATTTAGAGTATTTGTACATACTGGATATATACATAAAAATCTAAAGCATGCTTTTGAACCTAGATGCTTCTACTTCAGTTAGAGATCTCAAGAAAAAAGATATTATGTCAAGGGATTTCCAAATTAACTAAATCACCTAATGCAAGCTTATCAAATAGAGATTTAGGACAGATTCAGAACTCATTTAAAACCAATAACACCACAAGCTAATACTAAGAATTTCAGAATGCATAAGCATTGAACAAGAAAAGCAAAGTGTTAAGAGAACTAGGATGAGGACTTAGCTTAGAAGGAAGGGACTGCTCAACCAAAGCAGAACACGGCAGCACTTCTTGAACCATAAACTTAGCCTAGGAAACAAGTAGAAACCATTAGCACAATAAAATCAGAATACAAAGGAAGAAGAATGACTCAGCACAGCAAATCACACAAGCTTAAAACACCTTTGAATTAATCCAACTGAATTAAACATGCAGAAATCAGAAGTAAAGATTTAGTGTAAAATTGGCTTTTCGAGATTGAAAATTTAGGCCTTAATCTAGAAATGGGAAAAGAAGAGAAGAATTTAAAGATGATTAGAAGAAGAAGAGGGAATGAAACTACCTGGAGGTTGCCGGCGACCGTCTGCCGCCACTGTTTCCACCATGAACGCCGACGAATTGTTGTCCAGTAAGGAGAACGGAGAACAAGGAGTTGGCTAGGGGAAGGCAGAACGAACGACACAGCAGCAAGAAGAAATAAAGAACGAGGAGGGAGGCAAAGAAACGAAAAAGACGAAGGAGGAAATGGAAATGGATTAGGGCTGTCGCGAAAGAAAGAAAAGGAGGAAGGGTTGGGACTGAACCGGGTTCTAAGGAAGTAAGAATAGAGTTTGGAATTGGGTAGTGTAAAATTAATTTGGGCCAAGGCAAATGGGCCCAAAAGTGGGAATAGAATTGGGCTAAAACAACTAAACGGGCTGGGTTTCGAAATAAGACTTATCGGGCTGTAAAATAAATAATTTGACAGGTTTAATGTTTTCGTTTCATAAAACGAGCCCCAATTAAATAAATTAGAACGAACTAAGATTTAATTCTTAAGAATTGACTTAAATTATTTAAATCTTAGAATTTAGATGTAAATTAATTGGGTTAATTATGATTAGTCCAGTTGACCCCAACTAAGTTAATGAACCGAGTTATAGATGAGAGATGAGATTAGTAGCCGGATTTCGATCCTATGAATTCTTAAATGTTAATTAAATTATACTATTTTATATGAATTTAAATTAGGATTTTCGGCTTAGAATTAAATTATTTCGAGTAAGTTATCTCGACTAATTATAGTACCTTAATTAGAATTAATTAGATAGAATGACTTAGAGAATATTATAAAGAAATTCGGTAATTAGATAATTATTGGAACTCTTTAATAATAAAGTTGGATTAATTACTAGAAACTCGATTTTAAATTGAGTAGTAATTAGAATAATTCATGAAATAATAGCATATTATTTCATTTCGATTAGAAAAGACAAATTAATACTCACGAAGAGTATTTTCCTCTTAATTACGATTAAGGTTCAACGAAAGGGAATTCCAGTCGATCTGCACCAGATTTTCGTTAGACAAAGAAGCATATCAGGTAGGCTTTCTTTTACAAATCAAATCGTATGCGTTGTACCAAATTGTTATTTTCGCCTTAGAAATGCTTTAGAATTTAAAAGCTTTATGAAGTATTGCATTGTCGAAAATATTTATATTTTGGTATGATGCGTATCTGTTGAACAGTTAATCGATATCGGGCCTTTAAAGATTTATATCTTTAAGGTTAGTGTACACCAGGGACCGTGAGTCATCTTAACAGATTGGCCGGTTCAGTGTTCGCGGAAAGTGGCCACTTTCCCGACATCCACAATTACAGATATGTATTATTACTCCAGAACTTAGACTGCGCACTCAAACTTTTAATATCACAAGATTTTAGTGAACCCTACTTTAGTGACAAAATTACGGCAATGGCAAATATATTGTACGAATGTGATTTCAGCATGTGTTTACTGAGTACTCTCGTACTCAGCCCTGCATGTATTTATAAATGTCCAGGTTAAGTCGTGATTATGAAGTGGAAGGCTCAGCGGTGGTTTTTGTCAAAAACTCTTAATGCTTTACTCTCGGTGGTTTATATGTCGTCATACATGTAAATCTAGATATTGATCCAGTTTCCGCTGCCAGACTTTATTTAAGCTTTAAGAACTTAACTGTTATCTCATTCGTGTCGAACCATGTATTTCAGACTTGTGCTCGTTTTTCATGATTCAAGATGTTGTTATAATCACTTATTCTGAGTCGTTTCCCGATTCTCATTCAAGTAAACGCTTTCATTTCGTTTCATTATCCGTATTTCCCTTTAAGTCACATTTTCCTCGATTTTACTTAGAGAAGTGAAATGGGGACGTGACACAAAACCTTGTTGCTTCTTTTAATTTGCTTCAAGAATATTGTCCTACTGTCCACAGGGACTTCCACAATAGGAACCCACTTCTCTGCTGTTACACTGTTAAAACAATAATTGCAAACATATAGTGTGAATGCAGTTAGTTATGGGAACATCAATACATAAATTTGGGAATCGCACATGACATTTTAATTTGGCTTACAAATACACAAGGCTTCAATTGTTTTCGAATGGTTTCTGAAGTAAATTAAACCTATGTTGGCTGACATGTAAGTACATAAATACAGCGTCATCAGCCACTTGCCTAGTTCCATTCGCCAACTTAGGATTAATTTTCAAACTTTTCATAGAAAGATCGCAAAGCTTTTCAAACTAGAGCTAGAGATCATATTAGAACCACTAAATAGTAATTTTGCAAATGGACATCTAGGCTCTACCCACGAATTATCATAATACATCATACTGAAAGGTATAAAGAGACATTCAAAATGATTATTAAAACTAATTCCACATATCAATATCTATAAGGTGCATATCAGAGATGTGAAGGTAAAAATTATAACCTTATAAGCTGAAACTGCTTGTCATTTAACACATTCTTATTTGCAATGGCTAGCCCAGCTGCTCTAAACACCTGGAACGAATAAGAGTGTCATATATAGATTACAAAAATAGATACTAAAAGAACTGCATGCATTCAGTCAGCAAGAATATGCAAAATGTCAAGGCAGATTACAGTCAACTACCTCACATGTCCGTGCCAATTCAGCCAGATTTGGAATACGATCTATAAGGGATGCCATAAGGATAATTTGTTGCCTGCTAGCATTTAACTTCTTGATCACCAATCCGCTTGAATCAAGAAGCTGATGAAGGAGTTTATCTTCATTTTCCATGTCTGTGTTTCGTAAAATTTTAGATTCTCAGTCCATAGATTATGATTTAATCCTTCAACATATGATACATTGAAAATAGTAGTGTTACCAACTTGGAGATCACCATAACCCTTTGTATAACCTTTAGAGTTTCCTCCAAAAGTAACAGTTGGTCGAATGCTCTCCTTATAGTTGATTAACAAATCCGTGTTGCACGTCATATGTTTTGAGCATCCGCTATGAAGTATCCACACCGTGCCCCGAGCTGTCAGCTTTCTTCTCATCGATCTCTTATCCTGCAATGGAAAATTACTTAGCTACCCTACTGATAGAGGGTGCCTTGTTAGTAGACAAAGTTCCTTTTAGAACCCTAATTTGTCTAATGATAGAAACATTTTGTGATGGCATGATCTGTTTGCCACTGAAGTCAATGTAGACTATTTATTTCCTTTTGGCAGGTGGTTGATTAAATGCAGTTTGTTTCTTAGGAGCAGATGGCTCGGTTGGAGCAGGTGGTTGTCTTGTCTGGTTGACCAAGGGAGCAGCTCGCTGTTGATAGAACTATTGTGCAGATAGATTATTGCCTCTAGTAAGTGGTTTCCTTTGTTGATATCGAAAGATCTTAAACTCAATGAAAGAGGAGGGGATGGTCGTTTTTATACAAGAAAAGATGGAATGTGAATTGATCAAAATTGTAGAGAGAGAGAGAATAGTAGGGGTATAAAGAAGGAAGTACAAGGAAATAGTAAGTTGAAAAGGATGTGTAATAATATAATGTTTGAAGAACTTATGATAGAGAGCTGGTGAGAGAGATCAACTGTGTGTGTGCAGGCTTAGCTTTATATAAAGATGGATTAAAAATGGGGAAATAGCGTTCAACACCTTGGAGAATCCACTTTGTCGTCAATCGAATTTTTCATCTAAATTAAACTCGCAGTGAAATAAGATAAAAATAGGGAGGGAGCAGATAACACGTTGTAGAGCGTGTAATACAGTGTGATGTGAGGTAGGAATATGAATAAGAATAAGAATAATTATATAATGATGCAATTGCAGGAAGGGAAGTGGTAGGAGGTGTAGGGATTAGAGTTTAAGGTTTAGGGTTTAGGGTGACGAAGCCTAGGACTGAGTCAGATACCTCTCCCACTCCAATGAATCAGTCAGGTTGACGAACAACTCTCCCACTACGACGAGGTTCCACTACAGGTGGTACAAGTGTTTGAGTTGGTGCTGTTGCACGTTGTGTTTCTTGTGAATTTGGATTAGCTATAGTTCTCATTTCCTCGAGAACTATTTCACCCGTTGTCTTGTGGTTGTTTACGTAGTCTTCTTCTAGAAATCAAGCTTGAGTGCTGATCACGACCTTACGATCTCTAAGACTATAAAACTCCCTCCCTTTCATCTCTTTTGGGTAACCCACGAGCAGACACAAATCTGTATGAGGTGCCAATTTGTCGGCTCTAGCACGTGTGCTGGACAACCCCACATCTTGAGATGTCTTAAACTGACTGTCACCCTTTCCACAACTCAATCGGTGTCTTAGGGACTGACTTGGATGGTACCAAGTTCAATATGTAAACTACTGTCTCTAGGACATGTCCCCAAAATGAAACAGGCAACTTTGCATAACTCATCATGGATCTTACCATCTCCATAAGCGTTCTATTCCGTCTCTCTGCTACACCATTTTGCTGGGGTGTACCCAGTGCAGTTAATTGGGATTGAATCTCTACTTCTGTTAAATGGCTCAAAAACTCAGCACTGACGTATTCGCCCTCGTGATCAGAACACAGACACTTGATAGTCTTTCCATGACGATTCTCCACAAATGCCCTAAATTCCTTAAATTTCTGAAAGGATTCTGACTTGTGGTGCATCAAATAGACATATCCGTATTTTGAGTAATCATCAATCAAAGTGATGAAGTACTGCATGCCACCTCTAGCCTGAGTCGACATTGGACCACAAACGTCGGAGTGAATGATATCCAACACATCTTGGGCTCTATTTCTTTTGACCCTGAATGGTCTCTTGGTCATTTTACCTTCGAAGCAAGATTCACAAGTAGGGCATGGCTCAACTTGGAGTTTATCCAAAGGCCCATGTTCCACTATCTTTTGAATTCTCCTAAGGTTAATTAATATGTCCAAGGCGTAAGTGCCAAAGATTTGTATCATTCGACGAAAGACAAGAAACTTTTCTCTTCTTGGAGTTAGTAGATAAGTTAAAAGTTGAAGTTAAATAATGTTTGAGTTGTGCATATATAGTATACAAGTTGTTAACCATAGTACCAAAACAGATAAACAAGTCTATTTTATTGATAATAACTGAATCATCAAAAGAAACAAAATATCCATCCAAAATAAGTTTAGAAATCGAAACAAGGTTCTTTCTAAAACTAGGTACTAAAAAACATCATGTAATACTAAAACGGTAGATGCAAACTGCAACTCTACGTCTCCCATTGCAACCGCCTCCACTCGCGTGGTGTCGCCCAACGAGATGGAGATTTTCCCGTCTCTAAGTGGTCTGGATCGCAGAAGTGTCTTCGAATCACAACAAACATGGTCAGTGGCGCCTGTATCTACTACCCAAGAATAGCTAGAACTTGCCATATAACATGATGTTACCACTAAAGTTGAAGATGTACCTTGACCGCTCACCGACTTCTTATGAAGCGGACAGTCTTGTTTCCAATTTCCTTTCTTACCGCACTTGAAATATTTTCCAGTTCCTTCCTTTTTCTTCGCCCCATTTGTCGCATTCCCCTTCTTAGAAATCTTCAGCACTCCCTTCTTCTTGTGCTTACCCTCTTTAAGGTTGCTAGAAGAAGCTAGAGCCGATACTACAAACGCAGTCTTGGGTTCGGCTTTCACAATAGCTTCCTCCGTTTGCAGCTCAACCAATAGTTCCGTCAACGTGTAATCATGTTTGTTCATGATATAGTTAACCCGGAACGACTCAAAACTCAACAGTAAGCTTTGCAGAACGATATCAATCTGAGACTTCTTATCAATTTTCCCACCAAGAGTCTCGATCTCACTCAAATACACTCAAAACTCAACATTGTGAATGGCCACTTGCTTGGCCAATCGACTTTGTGTACCGAACATCTCATTCAAACTAAACATGATATCAACGGATATCTTGATGCTTTCGTGATGATGCTGCAAGGCGTTATTTATGGAGACCATAATGTAACACCTTGCCATCTTGTTAGCCTTTATCCACTTATCATATTTAACCCTGGCATTCGCAGATGCGTTGTCAGGAGGAACTGGTGGACATGGTTCGTCAAGGACAAACTTAATATCGTCAGCAGTAAGGACAATTTCCAAATTCTTTTTCCAGTGTATATAATTTTCCGTCTCAAGCCGATTCTTTTCAAGAATCGTGGCCAGTGGATTGAAAGTCATGCTTAACAGAAACTGAGAATACATCCAAAAAATTATCATAAATACATGCTCAAACGCAAAGAATCAAAAAACTTCAAAAAAAAAAGATCATGCTTTTGAACATAGTGTTGAAAACCAATCATGCAAGCCATGCAGTGTGATCGATTACAGAATCAATTTTAAAATGTTTTTACTGGTCATTCAACTCAACAGTCAGAGGTTGCGCCGTGCTGCTATAACTGCCAAATTACACCTAAGCTATTACCATGAGTCTGACACAAAGAAATTAATTGACTTTAATGAGCCCACAACGGAGGGGTCATATTGTTACCAATTAAATTCTTACAACCATCTATAGAGAAGTCTTATCACGTGAACAGGTAAAATGTGATCCCGCTTGGAATAAAGACAAGTTACTTCGCGAAAAAACTGTCTCATGGAGACCATATATAATCTTAGCAAATTAAATTAATAAAATGCAATTACAATTATCGATTAGTCATTTTTAATTTTGAAAAAAATGATTTTTAACATGGATAATCACATATTATGACATGTCTAAAATCCAGATAAGATCTCCAATAAATTGGCATATCAATTTAGACAAGTTCCACATAATAAATGCAAATAAAAGCCAAATTAAAACAATTAAGCATATAATAAGGCAAATAATTACATTAATTATCCAAAAATAGGATATAACTAACTAATTCCTAAATCTAAGGAATACAAATTAAATCCTCCATCTTCTTCTCTTGTAGATGATCTGCAATTCAAATTTCAAATTTAAACCAGGATTAAAATCCCAAAAATTCAAAATTCGAATTTTGGAGTCGGGACGGGCTAGCCCGGGGCCCGTCTCGCTCGCAGCCAGGGCTGCTGAGACGTCCCGAGGGACTGCCGAGTGGTCAGCGCCCGCTGGCCTGTGTCGGGTGCTGTGCCACGCGTGCAAGGCGCTGTGCCGCCTGCGCCGCGCCAGTGGCCTGTGGCGCGCTGTGTCGTGCGTCAGTGGCCTGTCCCGCGCGCCGGGGCTGTGCCGCCTGAGCTAGCGCCCGCTGGGAAAGGGTCAGCTGCTGCTGGCCTGCACCGGCCCCTATGCCGCTCGCGCCTGGGTCTGCACCGGGAGGGACCAATGGCTCGCGCCACGGTCCGGTTTCTACCTTCGTTTCTCCGCCTCGTTTTTCGCGCTGATTTATCTCCCACTCAAATTACATAATAAATATGAAATTTACAGGGAAATATTTTAATCTACCTAATCTAACACGGTCAACCCCCGTGTGATTACATTAAATCCTCAAACCGGGCATCAAAAAATGAATAAACGAAAAATAAGCGGATTAAATCATATATGCCACGTAATAACATGATATAATGCAGAAAATTAAATCTAGCATCCCTAATACCAAATTACGATAAAAGGCACATAAATAAGAATTAAATCTGTTGGGAACCCTAAGGTTTTTAGTTTTGATGATGGTCTTTCGAAACACACTTAGCTATTTTAGAGCTTAAACTGTTCTACGTGTAAAAACAGATCACTAGAGATAAAGTGAATACTGTTATGGAACAGATTAGGAGATGACTTGAAATGTAAAGGAGATGTTCCTATAGAAGTCAATCTCAACTTAGAATAGGATGAAGGTCAAGTTTTTACGCCAAAAGGAATCGATCTGCTGTAACAGACAGCGACCAGATCGATGACCAGATCGATGCCTACAGCGAGGAACCAGAACGACTGAATCAGCAATCCACCAGCTGACATCATCCTACACATCATATGCTCTTGCCACGTCAAGATTAAAAGTCCATCTAACTGGGATTGTAAAGAAGACCTTCGGTTAACATATAGAAGGAAAGAGACCGTTAGCAAATCTGCTTTCCATAACTTAAAGATTGAGTCAACCTTTCCTATATGGCAAGAACAGATATGATAGAAGTCATTGTTTGGCAATATACCATCTATCTCACACCAATCAACAACGACTAGAATTTCAAATTCAATGCCTATATAGTCGAAGTTCAAAAATCTGGAGACATACAGAACACATACGCGACCTATACTGTTGTCATACTCTCAAGCAATCAATCTGCTATCCAGACTTAGAGCTTCAACACTCTGTGATTCTACATCACACCAACCACCTTGATTCAAGTCTTTCTTATCGAGAGAAAGGAGATCACCATGCTAGCTAGTAGTTTTCTAGTGGTAACGTAGAGGTAATCTGTTGTAAAGGGACACGACCCTTATTTCGTGCATAAGTATCTCTCTAGCTGTGATTGATACTTGTGACTCGTTCTCCACGAGTATAAAGAAGCAGAGTATCCTAGTAGTGGATAATCTGGTCTAGTTTTGACCAGATCGTGGACGTAGGGATTTCCCGAACCACGTTAAACAACTGTGTACTTTACATTCCTGCATATTTAATTTCTGTTGTTTATTATTCTATATCTTCCACACTAGCATTCGATCTGCATCTCAATCAATCTCTTTAACAATCTGGATAATCTCTAAGGTTTTCTAAACAAGAGCAATCACTAATCCACCATTATTCCGCACTCACTAAACACTTAGAAAGTAATAAGTTCACTCTTATTATTAGCTAAGTGTTATCACTAAGAGAGTAATCTGTTTGGACTAAAACTGCTATCGATCTGCATATCGATCTGTCTAGTCATCTTCGAGCAATTTCTTATACAGAATAGCTTGAACTCTCACATAACTTGTCAAGTAAATTGAAAAGTTTGTATTTGGTGTATTCCCCCCCCCCCATACACCAAACCTTGCTCTTTCGGGACCAACAAGTGGTATCAGAGCAGTGGTTCAAACTGACCATTGTTTTGTTTCACAAGGTTAAAACCTGCGTGGTTTACTTGAATAGATCTAGGAAAACCTTTTTTCATTCACTAGCGTATTATCTGTTATGGAGTCATCTGTTGTCAGGGCTTGCGAAGAATTCTCTATCCAAGGATATAAAGAATGGAGCTTCAAAATCAAGATGTGTCTTAAAGCACATCACTGCTTGATGTGGAAAGTAATCGAAGAAGGGCCACTAGCAATTACAGAAGAATCAAATCGTATCACTGATACAGGAGTGGTCAAAGAATCTGTACTAAAGGATCCCAGAAAATACACTTCTGAAGAAAGGAGAGAAGCAAATCTTGATGACTTTGCCAAAGGGATCATCTCCAGCACGGTCAAAGGCATACATCTGGCTAAAATCCAAGATCTGGATACTGCCAAGGAGATGTGGGAAGCCTTAAGAGACCTAGCCCTAGGATCTGAAGTAATGATTGAGAACAAACTGTCTCTTGCCTGCAACAAATATGATGAATTCAAAATGAAACCAGGCGAGACAATAGAACAGATGAAGATGAGATTCACTGGAATCCTCCTTGAGATATCTGCGTTCAAAAAGAACAAATATACTCAAAGGGAGAAGAACATGAAAGTTCTTAGAGCTCTTCCACCAAGCTGGGAGATCTATGCTGCAATGCAACCTCTAAGAGCAGATTTCAATGAACTGTCCACTGAAGCCTTATTTAATCATCTCGAAGGTCATGAATGTGACATTCAAAGAATTCGAGGACCAGATCATCTGTCCAAAAAGGAAGAAAGCAGCTCAAAGAAGGACAAAGAGGTAGCCTTCAAAGCGAAGAGCAAACCAGATGATCTTTCTGAGCCTACTACTCCAGATGAAGAGAAAGGCTATGACAAACTCTTAAAAGAGTTCGCAATGATTGCCAAACGAATGGACAAGATGGAGACCAGATTGAAGAAATACAGACGCTTCTACAAAGATAACAAGAGAAACTTCAACAAGAAGTATGACAATGATCGATCTGATGACAAGAATGAGTCCAAGAAGCAGACTGCTAAAACAACAAAGACCTCTAGCTCTACAGACTACACTTGTTTTGAATGTGGCAGAACAGGTCACTTCAAAACAGATTGTCCTGATCTGTCCAGAAGTCAAAGAGAAGAACTAAGAGCTAAAAGAGATCGAAAGCTTAAATATGAGCGCAAAGCCATGATAGCTGAACAGAACTCAAGTAGCTCGAGTCATTTCTCAGATAGCTCATCAGAAAATGATGAAGCTTTCATTGCTGACGACGAAGAAAGCTTGAATGAATGCTATGTGGGATTGGACAACGGTCTAGATGAAGTTGAGGTAAATTCTTGCTACTCAAATTCCTCAGTTAATAATAATGATCTTGAACAGGAAAGTGAAGATCAAGCAGAATACTCATGGGATGAAATAGATGAGATGTTCAAAAGTTACTCAAGTATCAAGAGGCTGTTTAAAGAAGTTGTTGAAGAGAATGACAGATTATAGAAAGTTGAGCAGACTCTAAGCACAGCAAACACACAATTTGTTGCTAAAATAAATGATCTGGAAGAACAGATCAAGAGTAAAGACAGTGAGATCCACTCACTTAACTCAAAAGTTAAGGATCTGGTTACAAGAAACAATGTTGCTGAGGAAAAGATCAAGAAAGGACAAGAAATGATTTACAAGAGTGATGAGCGTGCCAAGTTGCTAATCAATCTGCAACAAAAAGGCACATCTGGATTAGGATATCCAGGTCACTCAGAAAAGTCCTCTGGAACCATAAACTTCGTACCAGAAAGGAAGCAGATACCAGATCAAGTGAAAGACTTGAAAAACAAGAAAGGTTATCCTCAAAAGATGATAATAAAAGATGCGAAGAACAGGCAGTATCATCAAACAAAGGGACAACCAGCTCACTACACAGAAACAGATCACCTTCAAAAAGCAAATGTCAACAGGACAAAAATTGTCAACAGGACAGTACCTACTAAGAAAGGATTGAAGAAAGATGGAATAGAGAGATATCATCCATCTGAAATTCACTCTATATCTAAAGTTGATAATGAGGGGAACATCATTACCTGCTATATTTCTGTTCCTAACCCTAGAATGTTCTGGATTCGAAAAGGAATATTTTCTAATAATCAAGCACCCAAACGTTGATAGGGTAGCTAAGTTTAATTAATTGCAGGATCAAAGAACTGCAAGAAGGAGTAAGGTTGCAAGAGGATCCATCTGGATAATAGATAGTGGTTGTTCAAAACACATGACATGTGACAAGAACCTACTATCATATTACATAGCGAAACCAGGACCACAGGTCACTTTTGGATGTAATTCAAAAGGATATACCAGAGGGTATGGAAACATCAAAGTTGGCAAGACCACTATCACTAATGTGTCATATGTTGAGGGTCTTAGTCACAATCTGTTTTCTGTAATTCAGTTTTGTGCTAATGGTAATCAGATTGTTTTTGATACTGTTGGTCCCGAAAGAGCAAGGTTTGGTGTATGGGAGGGGAATACACCAAATACTAACTTTTTCAGTTTGCTTGACGTTTTAT
>JAPKLX010000944.1:0-33403 GCA_026898415.1 Leonotis leonurus | reverse complement strand
CCCCCCCCCCCCCCCATACACCAAACCTTGCTCTTTCGGGACCAACAGAATATCACAGCTTAATATATAAAAATGAAAGTAATTTTCTAAGAAACCTCTCGTGTTCCTAGCCAAGTATGAACGCATGGTCAATTTGATTTCAAATAGGAACTAAAGTATCAAATCCTAAACTTCAATCCTTTGGAATTTTTATTTAGTTGCTTTTGATCTTTAATTTGTTATCGAACACATATAAATCGTTATAGAATGTTTAGGATTTCCTTCTTTGTATTGTAGTACTAGTATTTAATAGTTATGCATAGTCTTCCGTGAGATACAACATTAGGGTCAACTTGGCATGTATTACAACACTCGTTTTATGGCGAGGAATTGAGATATGCTTTAAGTTGAACAAAGATCAACCAGACTTACTTTCCATATTCAAATTGATTGGACATGGTTTTGGAAAGACAACAAAAATATTATTGGATGATAGGGAATACAAAGCTGCTCATCTATACGTACTTCATAATTGTGTGAAGATCGATCCTTATATCAAGTAAAGAATTGCAACTCAATATGATCACATTTCTTTTTAATTACTTTATACCTTTTATTAACTTATATTTACTTGTTGTATGAAGGGAGTATGAATCACAAATCAGTGTCTTAAATCTATGAATTTCTGACATGGACATTGACAAAAAAATGTCAACAGAATTTCCTGAATGGTTTTTCACCTATGTGAGTGAAATTGTCATTAATCTAACTTGAATTGAATTTATAACATACATGTATTAATAACTTGATAAATATAAACTTGTGTAGATATAGGTACAAACTTATGTAACAGATCATGTTATGTGCAATATCTCACAGAACTCACAAAGCAACTATGAGTAGTGGCGTGTGCATCAAAGCTGGTAACTATGGAGACTCAAGTGAGACAAATTTTTATGGAAAATTAGTCGAAGTGTGCGAACTCACATATCCAGGATTATACAATAAAAAGGTTGTTTTATTCAAGTGTGGGTGGTTTGACATTTGGTCGGCAAGTACAAAGGTTGATGATCCTCAGTTCAAATTAGTGTCTGTAAATCATACACGTAGACTTAGAAAGTATGAACCTTTTATATTATCCATCAAAGTTACACAAGTGTATCATTGTTCATATCCGAGAATGAATCAACAATGTAGAGACTTGTGGGAAGCTTGATCTATCAAGGCAAGGTCCACTATCGATGAGTCTCAAGTTGATATGTCTAGTTTTTCATTAGAATCATTGTATCACGAGGTTGATGATGTGAATATAGTAAACACTGTTGATGTAGATGATACTATATCAGTTCACCGATATGGTGACCAGGTAGATATTTAAGATGAAGAAGAACATCAAGACTCTGATATTGTTCTCGAAACAGAAGAATATGATGATGCATATGAAGAAGATGAAGCAAAAGATGACAAAGAAGAAGAAGAAGATGACGATGATGACTATGTAGATGAAGATGAGGAAGACGAAAATGATAATGAAAAAGATGAGAAGATTACACATTGTTAAGAAAACGTACCATATTTTCATTTCAACTTATTAATTATAATGTCAATATAAAACTTCAACTTATACATTTTTCTTATAAATGCAACTTAATTATTTCTTTTCTACCTAATAGATGTCTTCGAGTCAGAGTGCTTCCTCATGAGATGATGTTAGTAATCCTAGAGGACGGGGTACACGCCATTCGTCATTATCCATCGGGATTCTCCGGGCTCATCATCAGGATATGAGTATGGTACTGGTCTGAGCTACCATGTTGGTGGCTTAAGTTTAGGTGGTCCTTCCTCTGGCTCCGATACTGATCATCACGTGGAGCCGAGACCCACAGGCAATTTCGTTCTCTCTTTGAGTGGGTTGGGGTAAATACAATCTTATATTCAAATTCAACACATATTTAATATGTAAAAACATAAAGACTAATATATATGTTTCATAAATGAATTATGTAGGGGATTTTACCCGTATAGGGACCCTGTTGATTATATCTGGGAACTCTTCAAGATTGTTCTGAATCTGAATGGATACAGTTGGAAGTTGATGTCTCCTGACGTGTGTGTTGGGAACCCCACAAATTATTTTAAGTTTTGATGATTTTCTCTCGAAAACACACTTAGGATTATTCATGTTTTGTATTACCTGTATCTGGATTGTATGTAACAGGAATCTTAAACATTCAGAAGGTTCAGAGTCAACCAGAAAGTTGATGCATATCAACGCAAACAGAAAGTTGATTCAGTAAGCCTCAACCAGAAAGTTGAAGGAAATAAACTAAGACAGAAAGTTGATCCAGAGAGTCTCAACCAGAAAGTTGAAGAAAATCAACTCAGACAGAAAGTTGAAACAGAAACTCTCAACCAAAAAGTTCAACCAGATCAACACTCAAATGCTGAAAACAGATGAAGTATCTATGAATCCCAAAAGTCTAAATTAAGCCTTTCGTGCCACAAAAGGAAGAGAATCAATCAAGACAAGAAAAAGGAAAGCAGTATCTGTCAAACGATCTGCTTACCATACTTGGAAGATTTTGTCAACTCCAATAAAAGGCAAGAGGAGATAATCTGGGGATTCACTATCCTTGATTGATGAAATCACATTTACTTCAAATCAATCAAGCACAACGGTTAGAATTTCAAAATTCTACACCTATAAAAGCTCGGATAAAGATTGGCAGGAACAACACACGAATAGATCATCTATCATCTGAAGCTACTCTGCCCAGAAATCATCTCAAACATCAAAGCTTTCACTGAGAGAAGATTTCAACCAGATCGTGTTCCAAGCCGTTCGTAATCATAATCACACCTCGATTCAAGTCTGTCTTATCAAGAGAAAAAGAATGAGATCTTTGCTAGCTAGTAGTTCTCTAGTGGATTAACGTGAAGAGATCCTGTTTACAGTAGTTTTCTGTAAGTTGTAAAGGGACACGACCCTTATTCGTGCATAAGTTTCAACCAGATTGTAATTGAAACTTGTGGCTCGTTCTCAGCGAGTATAAATAAGAAGAGTATCCTAGTAGTGGATATCTAATCCAGTTTGGATTAGACCGTGGACATAGGGAGTTTCCCGAACCACGTAAAATAACTGCGTTATTTACTTTCTGCATTTATATTCCAGCTGTTTTTATTCACTATCTGTCATACTCATTCAAACTGCTCTCTTAATCAATCTCTAAAATATTCGGTTAAGTCTTCAAAGGTTTTCTAAACAAAGAGCACCGACTAAGTCCACCATTATTCCGCACACAATACATTGTTGGAGAATAAGATTACTCTTATTCACTGCTTTGTGTTACTCACTTGAGAGATTCTGCTTGGTTAGAACCAGATCGATTGGATTATCTATCTGGTCTGACACTTTGAGCAATCTGTAATACAGAAAGCTTAAATCTCTCCTTCTCTAATTAGTCAAGTAAACTGAAAAGTCTGTATTAGGTGTATTGGCCCCCCCCCCCCCCCATACACCAAACCTTGCTCTTTCGGGACCAATAGTGTGGCAGAGGTATTGGGAGGAATTTAATGTTCGAAAATTTTCTAACACTTTCAAATTTATTCTAAATTATAACGATAAACTTTAAGCTAAATCAAATTTCTAACATACATTTTAAATGCTAGAAAAAATTTACATGGGAACCGGTGATCGATGCCAAGATTTGAGAGCTCTGGTATGAAAAGTGCAGAGATTGATATAAGGACTTTATCTGTGGGATTAAGATGAGGATGAATGATCCCCCACCGAGAGGTAGACAACCGGGATTTTGGTCTGATGAGGTTTGGGAGGGTTGGTTGTCCTACTAGTCTCGGGAGGATGTCATCCAGAAATCTAAGACAGCGAGGCGTAATAGGACCAGGGATCGAAGACTGATCCTATCAAACACAGGGGAGGTTTGAAGTCCATTATGCAACGAGCTGAGGACAATGTGATTTCACTTCATAATTTCAATAATGTTTTATAGTTTTAATTCTTATACACTAGTTTCAATAACACAACCCGAATGGTATATAATGCATAGGCTGCTGAGCGGGAAGTACCTCTAATGGACTGCATGTTCGACTCTTTTCTCGATGAGCATCAGTACGCAGAAAGGACAAATACCGATGCGAAATCGCAGGCGATTGCGGTAAGTCTTAATTTCAATGGCATATAGTTTCTATTTTTAATCTTTATAATATATTATTAACAAATGTTCATATATGTAAATGTAGACTGAGCTGTTTGCACGTGCTGAGCGGGAACGTGCCGAGCTGCCTGAGGGAGACCATGATACAATTGATGAGAACGAGATCTACCTGGATGTTCTCAGCGCCCCAGACAAGAAGTGGATGTTCGGTACCGGATCAGCAGGTAAAGCGTTGAGGGCCTCTAAATTCAATGGATCATCGTCCTCCTCACGAGCCAGCTGGAACGAGGTGGAGGAGTTGCGCCGACGAGTGGAGGAGTAGGATGCCGAGTGTCGCTAGTACTTGGAGGAACAACGCCGATTAGCTGAGCAAACGGCACGTCTGCAAGCCCAGTACGAGCAGCTCGCTCGATGGGTGTCATCCCAGCTAGGAGGAGCTGGTGGTACATATTCATCCTTTCCCCCTCCCCCTTTTCCCAATATTGATTCCCAGTGATAGCACTTTGATCATACTATTTGTATTTGATGGATGATATTGATATACGATTTTCTGTACTTCATATTGTTTGATACATTTCATTTATTTGTATGATTTGCGATTTATATTACGTACGAATTCGAATTTCGGTTTCATTTTTTGTTGATTTAAATTATCATTAAATTTTTAATTAGAATTGAATTGTTTTTTGTGACAGATTACATGTTACGGATAATATAAATATAAAAAAATAACAAGCTAACAACAGACAGTGAATCCATCGTCAGGTCAACGGTCAAAGGCTAACGACGAATTCACAGTCCTTCGTCAGCTAATGACAGACTTATTCGTCGTCAATCTGTTGCTGCATCTTTGGCAACGTCGACAGCCGTCAGGGGAACCTGACAATGGAATTACAGTCTGTCCTTAGTCATGACGAAAATATTCCATCGTTAGTCTGTCATTAGTTGACAACGGACTGTAAATTCCGTCATCCGAAAGGCTAACAACGAACAAAATACAGATAGACATGATCTGTGATCAGTTCATCATTAGCTCTCTGGGACGATGGAAATCCAGAGGTCAACGACGGAATATTTCGTAGCATGTCTTAGATTTTTTTTGTAGTGTTAGATTTCCTTGATTTCACTGACTTTAATGTCTTTGATGACTGTATCAAGGTAAAACAGACCAAAACTAAGAGATTAGAGGCCAATAGATTTTCAGAAGTTTTGGAATTGATACATACTAATATATGTGGACCTTTCCCTTCGACATCTTGGAATGGTCAATAATATTTCATTTTCTTCATAGACGATTATTCTCATTGTGGCTACCTATATCTCATTCATGAGAAAAGTTAGTCCTTGGATGTGTTTAAAGCTTTTAAAGATGAGGTTGAGAATCAACTCAACAGATTGATTAAGACTGTCAAATCTGATTATGGTCGTGAATACTACAGTAGACATGACGGCTCAGGTGAACAACGTCCAGGACCGTTTGCTAAATTCCTAGAGGAATGCGGTATCATCCCACAGTACACAATGTCTAGTTCGCTCAACATGAATGGTGTGTCTAAAAGACGAAATAAGACTCTTAAGGATATGGTGAGGAGTATGATTTCTCATTCTACCTTACTTGAGTCCCTATGAGGAGAAGCACTTAAGACAACAGCTTACATTCTGAATAGAGTACCAACTAAGGCAGCTGCAAAAACACCTTATGAGCTTTGGATTGCTTTAAAGCTCAGTCTCAAACGCCTCCTTATTGGGGGATGTCCAGCTAAGGCAACGCCTTATAGGCCTCATGAAAGGAAATTTGACCCCAAAATAGTTAGCATTTATTTCATTGATTACTTTGAGAAGGTAACTACTACATTCTTTGAGGAAGTCGAGTTTGGGGGAGAAATAAGATTAGAGATATCACTTTTGAGGAGGATTCAAAATTGATTCCTGTTACGGCTTCTAGTAGTGCTCATACTTCTATTCCTGTCATTACTCGAGAAGCAGATCTAGAACCTCTACATGATAACATTCAAGAACAACCTCAATAACTAGTACAATTAAAGAGATCCAATAGAGAAATAAAGAGTGCTATTCCAGAGGATTATGAAGTTTTTCGTCAGGAAGATGAGGAAAATAATGGATTGATGAAAAATGATCCTATCAGTTTCCGTAGAGCCATGCAGGATGAGAATTCCCAAAAGTGGATTGATGTCATGAATGAGGAATATAAGTTTATGCAAGACAATAAAGTTTGGGAACTTGTACCATTTCCAGAAGGTGCAAAACCAATTGGTTGTAAATGAATTAATAAAACCAAGATGGATGCAAATGGTAATGTGGAGAGGTATAAGGAACGTCTTGTAGCTAAAGGCTATATTCAGAAGGAAGGCATCGACTATTCAGAGACTTTCTCTTCGGTTTCATCGAAAGACTCCCTTAGGATAATCATGACACCTGTTGCTCATTTTGACCTTGAGTTACATCAGATGGATGTTTAGACTGCGTTTCTCAAGGAAACGATATATATGGTGCAATAAAAAAACTTTGAATCAGGACTCAAAGAATATGGTTTGCAAACTAAATAAATTATCTATAGACTCAAACAAGCTTCTCGTCAATGGTACCACAAATTTCATGAGGTCATTATCTCGTTCTGTTTTGAGATAAATATAGTGAATGATTGCGTGTATTACAAGTTCAGTGGGAGTAAGCTTGTGTTCCTGATCCTTTATGTGGACGATATCTTGTTTGCCTCTAATGATATAGGCTTATTGCATGACACTAAGAGATTTCTTTCATAGTATTTCGAGATGAAAGATCCCGGTGAAGTCTCTTTTTTACTAGGAATCCAAATACACCATGACTGATCTAGAGTTATCACAAAAGAACTATATCGATAAGGTGCTAAAGAGGTTTGGCATGCAAGATTGTAGACTAGGTGATACCCCTGTTGCTAAAGGAGATAAATTTAGCCTTAAGAGATTCCCTAAAAGCAACCATGAAATTCAGGAAATGCAAAAGATTTCATATGCTTCGGCAATTGGGAGTGATGTATGCTCAGGTATGTACGCGTCCGGATATTGCGTATATAGTAGGGATGTTAGGTAGATATTTGAGTGACCCTAGGATGAATCATTTGATAGCAGGCAAGAGGGTTATGAGATATTTACATAAAACAAAAGACTACATGTTAGTTTACAGAAAATCGGATCATTTGGAAGTCGTTTGATACTCCGATTCTGATTTTGCTGGATGCCAAGACAGTAGAAAATCTACATCAGGAATGTCTTTATATTGACTGGGGGAGCTATGTCATGGAAAAGTGTTGAGCAAACATATAATACCCTGAATTTCTCTAATAGAGTTTAGATATCTTACAACGGCTAATTAAGGATTTTAGGGAGATACTAGACCCTATTAGGACCTACCATATGAAATCGGCACCCGGTAAAACAATTTAAGCGTTTCTTTAAAAATGATCTTTTCATGAATAAGTCAAAAGCATGTCAAATTTTGTAGGGATTTTCAAGAAAAAAATATTGATACTATGTTTTTCTAAAAAGGAGTTCGTATGAAACCGATACAAATTTTTAAAGCTTAAGCATGTTGTTAAAAATTAATTTTTCCATGCATGACCAAAAGTATATCAATATTATAGTCATTGTCTAGAGTATTAAGAAAGGAAGATGTTGACTTTGGGTTTGCTCGAAAAGGAGATCTTGTGCAGAAGTTACCAGGTTTTAAGATTTAAGCATTAATAATAATATAATAATATAATATAAATAATAGTAAAATATTCTAAATTTTGTTATAAATAGAGGGTGGGCGACCAACTCATATGCTCACTACAACTGAAAAGTATTCTTCTTCCTTCTGTTTCTTCTCGCTCCTTTAGCTTCTTTTCCTCCCCTTCTTTTCTTTTTTCTTCTTCCATTATTGAGCATCGAGGTTCTGCAAGTTTGAGAATCGAAGATCGATCCAAGTCAAGGTACATTAGGGTAAGGTCGAAGGTATGCATGGAGCTTGACAAAGGTGGCTCAGCCGCCATCGAGTCACCGCTGTAATCGTTCTGATACCGTTATCTTCATGTTTTGTCCTCTCGTTCTCTTTTTCATTCATTTTCCCGTTCATGACTATCGGTATATCAGACGGCTAAGGTCCCTTTAAATTTTGAATTTCTGAGCATAAGATATGTTACTCTGCCGAATTGAATTTTAGTTTTGGATCCCGGTTAGGATCGACATGTCATGATTTATTGCATTATTTCATGTTTTTCTAAAGGAAAAATATTCATGGTTAGTCATTTTTCGATAAAATTTATAATGCATGTAGAGAAAAAAATATAGAATTTTCTGAAAGTGGTTTCTTTAATTTTCATCGGTCCAATTTTCGAAGATCTGAAAAAGACTATGAATCTTCTCGAGTAAGCTTTGAGGTAAAAGTGCATATTTAAAAAAAAATACATATTCCTATAGGGAATAATGTCCTGAGTATTTTTGTCTACTGGGCCAAGTTGATTTGAAAACCCGGATATTGCCAAAATGATCTTAAAAAACCTAGAAAACCCTCGATTCCTCGTTTACACTTTGGGATTTGAGGCCAAAAAGTTATTCCGTATAATTGCCATGTGCTTACGATTGAGAACAAGACATTTGAAAGATTTACAGTTATCACACGGTATTGATATTTTCTGACAGGTGGGTGTACATCTGTTTTCAAAAATGTATTTTTGAGTTATTAAAATCTGATATTTATGAAAATCAAAATGGATATCCATGTTAAAATGTTTTGCTCCTTATTGGATAAGTGATCTATTATACTATGACTTAGTAATAACTGGATATTTGGATTTGTATAAGGTGTTACTGTTGATTTCCATGAACAATGATAAATGTATAAGAGAGAAGGAAAAGAGAGAAGGAAGAATAGTGAAAGATAGAGAAAAAGGAGAAATATCATGGAAATTTCATAGTTTCTTCCACAAGTCACCAAACAATTATATCACTGACTCAATTACAAATTCAACAAAATAGGGTACTGAACAGTAAATTTGGAAAATAACTAACTAACCCTAATATAATCTGGGCACTCAAAATATGAAACACGTGCATGGCTATGATTATCTCAACTAATTGTTTCTCTAACCAACCTCCATGCCAGCTGTCAACCACTCATTACTTGTTAGAAACACTTGTCGATACCTTCTCCAAGTCAGCCACTTCATCTTCTCCCACAAACAGATCTAGACTTTCTCCAGCAAAAAATGCAACATCACATCTTCTCTTGTTTCTTCCCTTTTCTTCCATCATACCCTCTTGTAGCACGACAATACCCTCCCCTTCTAGAGATCCTTGTCTCCAAGGATCAAATTTAGGAAATTTCTTACATAAAAATTTGAGATCCTCCCAAGAGGTTAGGAAGACGGATGTTCCCATAAAACCAATACTTGTTGAATTGATTTTTATCACGGTACACAAATGGCCTCTGCAAAACACGAGATGGCTTTACCACAAAAATGCCATCTTAATCAACTATAGGCAAATCTGGAGCTAGAATGACCCTTGGAATGAGAGCTTTTTTGAGAAGGGAGACATGGAAGAACGGGTGGACTTTCGATCCTTCAGGTAAATCAATTCGATAGGCTACCTTTCCAATTTGTTCAAGTAATTTATAAGGTCCAAAGAACTTAGCGGATAGTTTGATGTTCTTGCGCAGGCACACTATATTCTGCCGAAAAAGGTTGGAGCTTCAAGTAAACCATGTCTCCTAGCTACAACAAATTCCCTTTCAACTCGACGCTTGTTAGCATACACCTTCATACGATTTTGGGCTTGAATTAGATTATCACAGAGCTCCAGCATGAGCTGCCTTCTCTGGGTAAGAATTTCCTTGACCTCTGGTTGTTGAGTGGGTAAAAATTGAAGTAGAGAATGTAGGGGTGGTTTGTACCCATAAAGCGCTTCAAAAGGGGTCACTTGAAGTCTCAAATGGTATTTGGTGTTGTACCAAAACTCTACAAGAGTGAGCCATTGCGACCACAACTTAGGATTTTGATGGACCATACATCTAAGATATGATTCCAAACATTGGTTGAGCCTCTCGGTTTGACCATCAGACTGAGGATGGTAGGCCGAAGTCATCTCTAGCGTAGTTCCCATGCTCTTAAACAATTCTCTCCATAACCCGCTAGTAAAGATTTCGTCACGATCTATGACTGTGCTTATAGGCATCCCATGTAACTTATAGATGTGGTCCGGAAAATTCTTGGCTACCATCTGAGCTGTAAATGGATGAGACATAGGAATGAAAATCTGTCTACCACCACTAATATCACATCCTTGCCCCTAGACCTGGGTAAGCCCTCTATAAAATCCATAGTGATGTGAGACCAAGCTTGAGTAGGGACAAGTAGTGGTTGGAGGAGGCCAGGGTATGGTCCTCCTAATGATTTTCTTTTGCTACAAACATCACAAACTTGAATCAATTCCCGAATATCTTTGAGCATAGAAGTCTAATAAAACCGTCTTTTCAACCTCTCATAAGTTCATTTTTCACCCGAATGACCTCCATATCCACTATCATGCATCTCCCGAATTAAATCTTGTCTCAATGTTGTCGTGGAACCAATAGCAACCCTGCCTTGATACTTGAGTAAATCCTCAAAATCTCCGAGCCATGTAGTGACTAATTGAGTATCAATTTATGTTGCTTGATTTTCTCCAAGTATGAATCTCCCACATAGCTACTTAGTACTTGTTGCATCCAAGTGGGCACCACAGTTGTGATGGCATGGGATTCCACCACAGCAGCTTCTTTCCTAGACAAAGCATATGTTGTCTTGTTGTCAATACCAATTTTGTAGTATATTTCATAGTCAAATCCTAAGAGTTTGACTATCCACTTCTGCTGCATAGGAGTAAGAATCTTTTGGTCAAGAAGTTAGACCCATTTAGCATGGGTAGTTGGTTGATGTTAGATGATATTGAGGTATGATAAATTAACTGAAGTAGAATAAAAGAATCCCTGAACGAATCAGAATTTGAAGTAAAGTTGAACTACGCACAACGAAACTTTAGGACCTAGTAATGGTCAAAGTATCCCGAGATATCAAGCGCAACATCAATGTCTATCATTTGGGCCTCAACATTGACTGCATACAGTACTTTCGACGCAGAGATCAAATGTTAACAGTAAGGTCGTGTCAAACAACAAGCAATCTTTAGACTGTCTTATTGCTCACACAAGGCTCACTTGATAACTGTCACACACTTATCCCCACAGTGTGTGTAATCAACTTTGCCGTATGCAGATCGACCTTTGGGTCGGTTGGCAAATGCATGAATTAAAGACACAACAACCATATATAGGGTTAGGTATAGTAGTCTAGACAAAAGCAGTCTCTTTGGCGACATTTTGCTTCAACTAAAGCACCTAAAAGATAAAGTTGGGGCGTGGTCCAGCAGCTTCAGCGACCCGGCCCGGGTCGCCAAAGTCGCTAAGAAAAATTACCCCAGATCGGCGATCGTCGTTTGGGTCGCCGTGACATTCCTGCAGCTTCGGTGACCATTTTGGCAATCACCGAAGTTGTGCCTTGATTTTGGCAATTCGAAGTCTAGGGTCGCCGAAATTGATATAATGCGAGAATTTCTAAATTTCGCGAAAAAACGTGAGAACGATACAAAATTTTATGCTTGATCGGTGAAGAACAAAATAGATCATATAGAAAACCATTCACCCACATGATTTCAACAATAACCTCATAGAATCACGTCATAATCAATTATTTAGTATTGCATAATCATCCTAGATAATTAATTAGAATTGTTTTAGTATTGCATAATCATCCAAGATAATTAATTAGAATTGTCTCGATTAGCGTGCATAGCAATGACCATATAAACCATATAAACCACTAAATAGATTATCACAAATCTAATGATACAGACGGATTCATCATCCTGTATCGAATCAAAACTGCCGTATATATACGATTCTGATAGAGTTAAGACGGATAAACGAAAGAGTAATATAGATTGAACAGAAAAACCTCAAAGAGGCCCCCAGAGCGAACGGCTCTGCCACAGCGATAAAACGCTTCTCAAAAATAATATCTGGATAATCAAACCCTAATTTGCTATCAACTATAAATACCATACTAAGGCCCATGTATGCCTAAGTTTTACTGGGCCCATAACATAATAATTAATAAAATAACATTGATTAGGAAGTATTTAAATTCCTGTTACTTTCTTCCTGCGAGAATAAACCCGCCACTTCTGTCCTACTGCTGCCGCTCTATCAATTGCCCCTCCCGCCGAAACAGCCTTGCCCTCAAGGCTGAAGTCGGGAAACTGCCCTAACATGTCCGCCACATCCATCCACGTACAATCTTCTTTGCCCAAACCCTGCCACTGTACCAACACCTGATCCACAAGGATCCCATCTCGCTCTATTTGCCGCTGTTGCAGAACCTTGGCCGGAAGAAAGGGGGGTTCCACTGCTAATAATTCTTCCGGCAGGTTGGGTGCAGCAACTGCCTCACTAATAGCGGCCTTCAAAAGAGAGACATGAAACACAGGGTGAATTCGAGACTCCGCCGGCAATCGCAACCGATAGGCTGACTGCCCCACGCGCCCTTCTACTTCGAAGGGTCCGAAGTAACGAGGCGCTAGCTTAGGATTAGAAGTAGCAAAGAGAGTGCGCTGCCTGTGTGGTCTAAATTTTAGGTACACCTTGTCGCCTATCCCAAACTCCAAATGCCGACGATGCTTGTTAGCTTCACGCAACATACGTTGCTGGGCTCTGTCCAAGTGAACACGAAGCTGCTCCAGAATGCCATCTCTCTCTTTCAGACCTTCAGCCAATGCTTGCACTCGTACCTCCCCTGGTAAAAACGGCACAAGTGGTGGAGGAGCTCGACCGTAAACAGCCTCAAACGGAGTCATTCCCGCACTTGATTGAAACCCAGTATTGAAACAAAATTCCGCCCATGATAGCCACTTACCCCAACTCTTTGGGCGCTCTGATGTGAAACATCGCAGATAGGTCTCCAAGCATCGGTTCATGACTTCGGATTGACCATCTGTCTCCGGATGATACGCAGAACTCATCCGTAATTTTGTGCCAGCTGTACGAAATAATTCTTGCCAAAAAGAACTTAAGAATAAGGGATCTCGGTCAGAAACAATCGACCCTGGCATTCCATGCAAACGAACCACTTCTTTAGTAAAAATTTCTGCCACCCCTTTTGCAGTAAAAGGATGCTTCAAACCCATGAAATGACAATATTTAGAAAGTCTATCTACCACCACTAAGATGCAATCCAAGCCACCTGATCGTGGCAATCCGGTGATGAAGTCCATACTTATGTCTTCCCAAACTCGAGTTGGAATAGGCAGTGGATTGAGCAAACCCGCTGGGCATTTAGTCTCGATCTTATTCCTCTGGCAAATGTCACATGCTGCCACAAACTTAGTCACTGCCTTCATCATCCCTAGCCAATACAGGTTTCCCGCCAGTCGTCGGTAGGTGCGATATGCACCAGAATGTCCTCCTCCCGGGGTTGCGTGGAACTCTTCAATAAGCTTCGGAATCCATGCAGAATCCTTAGGAAGAACAATACGTCCTTTATAAAACAAGGTACCATGTGAGAGAGTGTAATGTTTAGGCCCTTGTTGACCCTGTTCCAAAGCTATAATAATTTTTGATAACGTTGAATCTGCTTGAGCCGATGTCTTTAATTGATTCCAATCAAGCCACATGGGAATCGATATTGCCGCAAACTCGAGATCCTCATCCCGTCGTGAAAGGGCGTCGGCTGCGCGATTTGTCGAACCTTCCTTGTACTGTATTTCAAAATCAAATCCTAGCAACTTTGCAGCCCAATTTTGTTGAGCTGGTGTTGTCAAAGCTTGGGCAAGTAGGTGTTTGAGACTGCGTTGGTCAGTACGGACCACAAAACGTCGTCCCATTAGATACGGACGCCAGTGCTGAACGGCGAGAACAAGTGCCATGAGTTCCTTTTCATACGCTGATTTAGAGAGTAGTCGTCCCGATAGATTCTTGCTGAAGTACGCTATCGGTTGGCGATCTTGCATGAGAACCGCGCCAATTCCGAGCCCAGATGCATCACACTCGATCACAAAAGGTTGAGTGAAATCAGGCATGCGCAAAACTGGAGCTGAGGTGAGTGCCCGTTTTAGAACCTGGAATGCCTCTTCTGCCTCAATAGGCCAATTCCATCCTGTCTTTGCTTCTTTCTTTTTAAGTAAGGCTGTTAACGGGGCTGCCAGTTTACCATAGTTGCGAATAAAGCGGCGGTAGTAACCTGTCAAACCCAGAAATCCGCGCAACCCCTTAACCGAAGTAGGAGTAGGCCACTTTAAAATAGCTCCGACCTTGACCGGGTCCATTTGCACGCCCTTGCTCGAGACGATATGACCCAAATACTCAACCTGTGAGGCGCCTAATACAAACTTCTTCGGATTAATTATCAGCGTGTGAGCATTGAGTATAGTAAGTACCTTGCGCAAATGGAGTACATGGTCGTCCCAACTGGAGCTGTATATCAATATGTCGTCAAAAAATACCAATACGAATTTCCTCAAGTAAGGCCGAAAAATGTCATTCATAAGGCACTGGAAAGTAGCCGGTGCATTAGTTAGCCCAAACGGCATAACTAGGAACTCATAGTGGCCCGAGTGGGTGCGAAAAGCTGTCTTTGGAATGTCTTCAGGCACGACTCGGATCTGATGGTATCCAGCCCGCAGATCCAGCTTGGTGAACCATCTCGCACCATGTAATTCATCAAGGAGTTCCTGTATGACTGGAATTGGATACTTATCAGCCACAGTCACTTTGTTCAAAGCTCGATAATCAACACAAAATCGCCACGAGCCATCTTTCTTGCGCACAAGTAAAACTGGACTGGAGTAGGGGCTATTGCTGGGTTGAATAATTCCCGCTGCTAACATCTCGGCTACTAATTTCTCCATCTCATCTTTTTGCAGGTGGTTGTATCGGTATGGATGGACCGACACTGGAGGCACCCCATCCTGCAAGGTGATTCGATGATCATATTTTCGGGCTGGCGGAAAGCTCGTGGAAGGTCGTGTGACTGCTGGAAATGCCGAGAGCACCTGCTCTAGTTCAGTCTGTGTGGATTGCAACGGTTCGGCAGTGAGAGAGAGCAGATCAGGTGCGTCCATGGCCCATAATAGCCAAGCTCCAGCATCTAGCTCGATGGAACCTAGGTCTGTGCGAGCACAAGCTTTCCGTGTTAGCGAAGGATCACCGCGTATACACACCCTTTGACCCTCCATCTCGAATTCCATGGTGAGTTTAGCCCAATTTGCAGTCACGTCTCCCAATTGAGCCAACCAAGAAACCCCCAATATAACATCAACACTGCGAAGCATAAATATGTAACAAGTAATAGGAAAGATCCGATCGGAGATGAGGAAGGGTACAGCCTTACAAACACCACGAGTACGCACTGTTGTACCATCCCCTAACACGACTGAAAAATCTGTTGTATGTTCCACTGGCAACTTCAAGAACTTGGCAACATGTTCTGCAATAAAACAATGACTAGCACCACTATCCACCATCGTCAACAGTCGGCTATCTCCCACTCGACTAAATAACTTCAAGGTCTGGGCTCCATCAAACCCATTCGATGATAGCTTTGAAAGTTGTAGCTCGTGCAATTCAGTTTGAACTTGCTGATCAGCGCCATCATTTTCGTGTTGCACAAAGTCAATCCCCGTCTCCTCCTCATCCATCTCTTCCTCCTCTGCTTCTAAAATTACCATGAGTGTTTTGGCAGCACACTTGTGCGTAGGACTGTAATGTTCCCCACACTTAAAACACTTCCCTTTTGCGAAGTACTCCTTTTGTTGTTCCGGGCTAAGCCGTGAGCTGCGGCCTCCCCTAGTTCCTGATGAAGCCGACGATGATAATTGGGATCGATGTCCAGGTCCCGACGTTGCTGATGAAGGAAATTGAGGCCGGTACCCAGAGTGCTGCGAACTACTCATATTTGCAGAATGGTTGTGGTAGGATGACATGGGCCGCATGGAAGCTCCTGCGGTGAACCTTGGTGGTGTGCTTGATGTCTTATGTGATCGAGCTATGCGGCGTGCTGACCTGATGGCCGCGAACACATCACTCATCTCGGAATCTGGAATGCGATCCCTAATTGAAGATTGTAGCCCGCCCAAAAACATACCCAGCTGTTGCTCCGGGGGTAGGTTTGGAAGTTGTGCAATTCGTTCCTCAAACAAGGACAAATAGTCTTCGAGTGAGCCGGTCTGACGGGTTACGTGCATGGCTTCATAGGCATTAATGGCGGAGCTGTCACCAAATCTCTCTATTAATTCTCGCGTAAATTGACTCCATGGTATATTTTCTGTGCGACGCAGTACCCACTGCGCCCAAAACATTGAGCGCCCAGACATGGCAATCAGCACCAACCGTACCCTCTCCCCCGTCGGGGTGCGATGTACCAGAAAGTATTGTTCCGCCTGAGCCAGCCACGCGATGGGATCTGTCCCGTCAAACAACGGTAGATCCATTCGTGGAACTGTTACTGTTGGCGTTTCTCCACTGCCCCCTGAATCATTGGGAGCCTCCTGCTCCTTGTCCGGCAATCTCGCTAAAATAACAGCTAGGGTTTTCTCGATTCCCCCCACTGTCATTTCTAATCCGCCAATCGCAGCCTGTACATCCCCCATCGTCTTCTCTACCTGCTCGAGACGCTCCTTTTGCGTCGCCATGATGGAATTCCACGCTCACCGCACCAAATTGATAGAGTTAAGACGGATAAACGAAAGAGTAATATAGATTGAACAGAAAAACCTCAAAGAGGCCCCCAGAGCGAACGGCTCTGCCACAGCGATAAAACGCTTCTCAAAAATAATATCTGGATAATCAAACCCTAATTTGCTATCAACTATAAATACCATACTAAGGCCCATGTATGCCTAAGTTTTACTGGGCCCATAACATAATAATTAATAAAATAACATTGATTAGGAAGTATTTAAATTCCTGTTACTTTCTTCCTGCGAGAATAAACCCGCCACTTCTGTCCTACTGCTGCCGCTCTATCAGATTCATATCCACATTACAATATGAATATATGTATATATGGATTACATAATGGAATTATTACAAATAAAAAATCATCTCGATTTGCGTGAAACATTTTTAATCAAATATTCCAAATTTGATTTCACCAGAAGAACAATGTAGTAATATGAATAAAGGAAATCCTCACTTTCATGAATAAAGTTTTTCGTTATAGAATTTGCAATATTTTGCTGTGAACCTTAAATCTTATTTAGATGGTCGGAAAATACTAAAACTTGTTGAAAAAACTAAAGTACAAAACTTATTACTCAACTTAATTTTCAATAAGCACTTGTCCTAATTTTCACGCCAAATAATGGAACAACATAGACCTCCTCAATCCTCCTACCGCACAATCTATAATATATCCTTAGGAAAAGTGAAAGTAATGTGTGACATAAATGATCAATATATATAGTTATTGAGAGAAAATTCAATTTAATTTATTTATGGGTCTCACATTTTATTTTATATATTTCATTATTAAATTCTAATATATATATATTCTTTAGTTTTTTTCAATTTTAATTTTATATATGTATTTTAATTAGTGCAATTTTGGTATTTGGTACAATCAACAATATTAATGAGTTCTGAATAGAATTCATATATGACATTTAATTATGTAGCTAAATTTGTGTAGTGATACTCTCAAATACATGTCACTAATTATTATTTAATAATTACACTTTTAAATGTAACTAAAAATTTTAGAGACATGCATTTAAATTTTGTGACACCATAATAATTACACATAATTGTCACTATTTGAAAGTTTTGTTGTATCATGCATACAATATTAATTTGAAATTACATGTATAAAATGTGGTCTTTAAGAAAACAAATAAGCAACAACAAAGATGACTTATATTTCACTTTCTTTATCTTGAACTTGTATCTAGAGGTGTACGCGATTTGGTTTTCGATTTGAATCCAACTGAATAGATGGTTCTGCGGTCTCAATTTTGACATCGAACCGTGAAAGTAAACGATTCATATTCAGTTTGGTTTCAGAATTTCAATTCATTCTGAAACTTCTGGTTCCATGGTTGAACCCTTATTGTTTTCTGCTTATGGAGTGTTAATTATTTGTTATAAAATTAATTATTAGATCGAGTTACTTATAATTTTTAATATATTTACAATTTAAGATTTTGAATTTTGTTGAGTTATTATTATAATATATAATTTTTTACAAAATTTTGTTTGAATTGTGTAAAAACTAAATGAGAAAGAAGATTGTATGACTAATATTTATATAAATATAATTTACAATTTACAAACAATATACACATTAAAATACAACTTCTATAATTTCTTACGTATTTAATTTTTTAAGGGTTTTTTTTTACAATTTTCATCTCGCTATTTAACATCTTTTCTATAATTTTGTATTTTCAAAATAATACATAAAATTTCATCAAAAATAAAAATTAGACGGTGTTTCGAAAAATAAAACCAAAATCGAATCCAAGACTATACGTTACACAGTTCTTAACTCTATTCCCAATTCAATTTACTATTAACGATTATTTTGAACACATCTGCTTGGATCACATTTATATGTCGCATCTACAAACTCAACATGTTCTGCAACTAAAATAAGCTCGTGGTAGATTAGATAATTTGTTACTTTCTCCATTCACTGCGCTTGACACAATTCTTTTATTTGGATGTCCCATTAAGTTTGGCTCATTTCTAAAATAGTAAAAGTTATCATTTTAAAAAGGTGTGGGCCCTACTACCTTTATCACTCTTACACTACTTTATACATTCTACTTATAATAATAAAAGTTATCCTTTCAAAAATTTTGTGTCATGTTTAATAAAATGGAGGGAGTATTAGAAATGATTAAAAGAAACTTATAATTACAATATCTTAAATAAATCCAGCGCTATTTGCTACGTAGACATGGTTGCAGAATGCAACTTGAGTTTGATTTCTGTCTACTAAATTAAAGGAGATAAGTTCTGAAGTTTATTAAGTAGATATTATTAATAAAACTATTTAACTTCTACACGCGTCTACAAGTAGACACACTTCTCCCACCAAATCAATCAAACTTTTAAATTATATTTCGATATTCCAAAATATGTTTCCATAAGCGTCATAAATTTTTAAATTTTTAAAGTTTTCCTGTAAATAATACTCGCTCCGTCCCACTAAATTTGACACAATTTTTTTTTGGGACGTTCCATTAAATTTAACATATTTCAAAAATAATAAAAGTTATCACTTTAAAAAGGTGTGGACCGTACCATCCTTATCACTCTTTAACTTTTTCATAAACTCTCCTTAATAATTGTGACGAAAAAAATATTTAATGGAACAGTTGGAGTAATCATAGGGATGCGGGAAAAGAAAGAAATGCGGGAAAATAAAGAAATAAAGGGAAGACGCAACGCAACCACCTTCTTTGACCAAGTAAAAGAAAAGAATCGTACGTTTCTAATATAACCACTTATTTTTTAAAATTAATTATATTAAATTAAAAGAATAATTGTATATAATCATTCTTAATATTGTACATTAATTTTAAAGTCTATGCCATAATATACAAACTATTATTTTTTTAACAATTTAATATATCAAATTATATTTGATCAAAATATTACATACATAGATTCAATTAACACATGTGAATATAAAATTAGTTTAATACGACACCGTTCTTACTTACACCGTTCTTACTTAAATAAACAAGGTTGATTTTTCCTTAGAAAAACAATGTCGTTTTACAGTTGTGTAATTCATTTGAAAGTAGCATTTCATAATTGAAGGATAAAAGAAGAATAGGGGGCGTGGTCTAATTAAATGATAATAAGCCACGTATCGTGTGTATTACTTCATCCAATACGTATTAATTTTTATTTTCCTTTTCATTTTTACTTTTTTATGGGAGTGGGAAATGTTTTTATCACCACTTGTAATTTCCTACACATTTGACGTAAAAAAAGAGACAGAAAGGTATTCTAGATTATTTTTTATTTTCTGAAAATCTATTCTAGATAAAAGGTCTTCTAGAGAGAAAAAAGTCTTCAAGTATTATTTTACTAATTTTCTTGAGAATATTGTTATTACTATTCCTATTTATATTCTTGAACATTTTATTAATTGAAGGCAACTTCTTGGATTAATGATCATTTTAAATTGAATTAAATAGTTAATTGAGGCTTGAGTTCGAGAAACTGATTATATCAAATTAATTATATATATGTTAAATGTTATAGTGCCTGGTCGTACTATACAATTTAAATCCAAAAAAAAATTTATGTATGCTAGAATTAGTACGTCTTTCAGGACAATGATTATTTAAACAGTAATTAATTTATGCAAAAAAATTCACGTTTAATTAAGGGTGTATTTTAAACGGGTGGCTCTACTTAATTGATGGAGATGGCTAAGAAAAATAAACGTTTATAATAATAATAGAATTAAAAATGCAAATTTTATTGAAAATTATTGGTTGACATTAAAGAGGCGAACACAGTAATATTGAAAAATATTGTTCCCCGTGAAACACGGCGCATTGGATTCAATTTTGGAATAAATAGTTTGTACGTTTTACTGTAAAGCCACACGACTAATAAATTGATGGAAAATTGATAAGTGTACAATATATATCAAGAAAAGGAGAATTAATTAAAAAAGTTTATTATAACTTAAACAGTAATATATAAATTCGAAATTAAATATTAGTTATAACCTTTCATGATTTGGTAAGATCATTAAATATTCGCAATAATCAGGTATGATTGTAATTTTCATATATCTAAATCTAATTTAGACTTATAGACAAGTTTTATACTGATTATATAAATTCATTTTTCATCAAAATATAATAATATTTTTATTTAATTAAGTAAAATTGACAAAATAAAAAAGATGTTAGTATTTTTTAAGTAGTTAGTTGTTTAAATAAGATTCGATTTGTTTTCTAAAAATATTAATGAGATTAACATAGAAAAATAATTTCTAAATATTTCTATTAAATTAATATAAATCATTTTGAAATTATTAATAAAAAATTAGTGTAAAAATTACATAAAACTTTAGAAATTTTACAAATTTGAGTTAAATATTAATATACATCAAAATAATTTGAGTGAATCTAAGTCTTTGCCTTAATGAGAGGTAATATATGAAAATTTATAATCACACGTAATTAACGGGGTTTTTAATGCTCTTTACATAAATTAAACATAAAATATATAAGTGATCTTAAAATTTTAATTAAAGTATAATTTATAGAATTTATAATAAACTTCCCTAATTAATACTTTATGCCTTCGCACATGATGCCTTTTATCGATATGTTAGTCAATCGAACAGCCACCCTCCCCTACCCCTCACATTACTTATTAATTAATACTCCTTCGCTCCCAATAAGCATGATATAAAAATTTTGACCACGATTATTAAAAAGAGTGTTTAAAATAGTGTAAAAGTGATAAAGATGATTGGATCCACATATTTTAAAGGGATAATTTTTACTCACTCTGTCCCATTAAGCATGACACAGTTCTCTTATTGGGATGTTACACTAAGTTTGACACATTCCAAAAGTAGTAGAAATTATCTTTCCAAAAAGGTGTGGACTCTACCACTTTTATCATTTTTACACTACTTTATAAATCTCTTTAATAATCGTGCCGAAAAAAATGTCATATTTAGTAGGACGGAGGAGTACTATTTTAGGTACATGTCAAATTTAATAGACGTTCCAATAAGAAAATTGTGTCAAAGTCACGTATAATTTTCCTTCATATCTCTTGCTGGTCATACCCATGCTTCTTACACATCCAACGTTTTCTAAGTTTGACACGTGACAGAGAGACTTTTTGAGACAAATCCAACTTAAAATAGACTTTTGTTGGGTTCACATGATGTTTAACTTTTGAATAAATTCACTCACTCTCTTACCATTTAAGTATAATAAATGGAAGATGGACCTCACCCCAAACATGTGGAGAACACACACACATTAAGTGTTTGTATATAAAGCCAACCATTTCAATTAATCTCACACCACACCACACTCTAAAAAGAATCAAATCTATAACCATTTATTTCTCTTCCAAAATGGAGACACAAACATTACTAGTGTATATCCCACTAATATTATCCCTTTACATAATAACCAAACACTTACTCCACAAACTCCAGAACCATCCTCCCACCCCCTTCCTCTCCCTTCCCCTCCTCGGCCACCTCCACCTCCTCAACAAGCCCATCTACCGCTCCTTGGCCCGACTCTCCCATCGCTATGGCCCCGTCCTTCTCCTACAATTCGGGAGCCGCCGCGTCCTCGTCGTCTCGTCCCCCTCCGCTGCCGAGGACTGCCTCTCCAAGAATGACGTCATCTTCGCCAACCGCCCCCGCCTCCTCGCCGGCAAGCACATCGGTTTCAACTACACCTCCATCGCATGGACCTCGTATGGGGACCACTGGCGCAATCTCCGAAAGGTCTCCTCCATCGAGATCCTCTCCACGCACCGCCTGCAGCTGTTGCACGGCATCCGGGCCGGCGAGGTGGCGTCGATGCTTCGATCCCTCAATCGGGCCGGGTCCGGACAGGGCCCGGTGGATATGAAGACGGTTTTCTTCGAGCTGACGATGAATGTGATGATGAGGATGATCGCCGGGAAGAGGTACTACGGCGAGAAGGTGGAGGAGGTGGAGGAGGCATGGCGGTTCAGGGAGATTACGAAGGACACGCTGAGGCTGGCGGCGTCGCACGTGGGGGACTTCGTGCCGCTGCTGCGGTGGCTGGGGGTCGGCGGAGTGGAGAAGGAGATGGCGGAGCTGCAGCGGAAGAGGAATGTGTTTATGCAGGAGTTGGTGGAGGAGAGGAAGAGGGAATTCAAGAGCAACGGCGGAAGGGAGGAGGAAGGGAGGATGAAGACGATGATTGAGATGCTGCTTGCGTTGCAGGAGAAAGAGCCTGAGTATTATACTGATACCACCATAAGAAGTTTAATGCTGGTATGTCCATTCAAATCTATTTTCTTTTTTTATTAATAATATATTTGTGGTCCAAGAGAATAATAAATAATAATTATTTAAAAATAAAAAATTGAGAAAATTATGTATACTTATTTTTTAGTTTATAAGTCTTACGTGTCAATAAAAAAATATTATATATTAGTAAAAAATAATTATATACTAGTGAGATAAATTCTTAATTTGCAGACAAAATTATAATGAAGTATACTCCCTCCAATTTCTTTTAATTGTCCTATTTCACTTCTTCTTTTCTTATTTCTAAATAAATATTTTATTTCAAAATTTTTGAGTATATTTATAACAATTTTTTAATTTTGTCTTATTAGAATTTGATATTATTTGTATGAATGTATTTATTATGCTATTCAATAAAGGGTATATAAGTAAAATTTTCATTTTATTGGTACATGTGATTTAGTAAAATTGGACACTTATTAAAAAATGGAGGGAGTACAAAATTAAAATTAAATAAGTAAAAATATATTCAAATTTAATAATTAAACTTAGAATACATGACACAAAAGTAAAAGTGTTAGTTACACAAGTTAAGCTAAAAAGAATTTTTAAAAGACAAATATTAACTATCATACATTAATAATATTTAAATTATAATAATTTTGATTTGAATTATCAACAATATTATTTAATTTTAATTTAATGTATAAATAATACAAATAATATATTTATACTATTCACACATAAATTAATAATTGTTATCTTATCCACAAATTAATTTTATTAAAAAATTTACTTATGTATTTCTAAAATAATAAAAAAATATTAAAATTAAGTGTAATCAATATCATTTACTCCCTCCATCAAGGTTTTTGGTATTTTGATCCAACACGAGTTTAAATAAAATGGGTTGATTTTGGTTGGTAAATGGTAAAGTGAGAGCAAAGTATAGCGAACGGAGAATGAGACCCACAAAAAGTTAGATGATTTGTAATGTATTCTGAGTGGATAATGAGACCCGCATTAATGTGTAGTGAGTGGAGAATGAGTTTTCAAAAATAAAAAGAAAAGTGGATAAAAATTTAGTTCACTAGAGAGTATTAATTTTAAATAGATTGACGATCAAAATTTAATCTCATTTCTTACGCAATTTTTATACGATCAAAGCCTACTAAAATTAATAATATAATACGATCTAGAATGTATATGAATATCCGTCACTTTATCATTCTAAAAGGCCATGTAATTTGGGGAAATTTTTCCCGAACTGACTTGAAAATGCACATGCAAAAATAACTTTATTGCCACGTAAGTTTAATATGTTGTAACTTGGAAATTCCGTGGTTTGTAAGTCATAGTTATATCTAGAGCCGGCAAAGTGGCCCAAACCCATAGACCCATTCAAAAAAGTTTGGGATTTGGGCGGGTTTGAGCTTGAAAAAATGAGTTCCGAAAAGAAACGGACCTAAAAAGCCTATCCAATAGTATAAGATAAAACACTATTTTTTGCAATTGTTATTTAATTTAAATTATCATTTTAATATTTATATTTTATATGACTTTGATAGATAATGAATAAAAGATTTTGAAGTTTTAATTGTTTATTTTTAAATTGTTATATAATATAAATTATTATTTTGTGGTGTTTATATTTTATGTTTTAAAATTATTTATTCATAAATTTATTAACATTTAAAGATATTAATTGCATAGTTTTATTTTATATTATAAATGTCAAAGTTTCAAAGAATTTTCTTTTTTATTTTAAATACATCAAACTTTGGCCCTGTCCAAAATAAAGTCCGCATGCCCAGCGTTGGGTTTGGCCTCACATTTGGAAGCCCGAAAATATTTGGGCGAGCCTCCAAACTGTGAAAAACCCGTTGGGCTGGGCTTGGGTGGGCCCGACCCGCTCTTTTGCTGGATCTAGTTATACCGAATGAGATCATGCATTAATAGATCGTGCAATATATGACATGATCGCACATAAGTTAATTATATAAAATAGTCAAATAAGATTGTAAAAAATAAATATTAACTATTAATATACAAATATTTAAATTTTAACTATTTTGAATGTGAATTATCACAAATATTTTTATTTAAAATTAAATGTATGAATGATTCGAAATGTATGAAATGTTTAAATAATGTTCATTCATACGATTTATACGTACATACAGTTTAATGAAACTGAATATCACATATGAACATTACAATTCAATACTTCATACTCAAAAATATAAAAAATAATCATAAGAGTATTTTAGTACAAATTTGTAAATGAATAATTTTTTGATTTTTATAAATTTTTTTGGCTATTTTGTATAATCACTCATATGATATTTCAAATTTTAATTTATACATAAAATAAATAATTTATATTTCAACACATTAATTATGTCGATATTATTAATATAATAAGATACATTCCATTTATTGTTATACAACAAAAAATATTATTTAATTTATAGTCACAAACTTGTGTAGGCGATGCTGATTGCCGGTACTGACACCTCCGCCGGAACAATGGAGTGGGCCCTTTCCCTCCTCCTCAACCACCCCAACATCCTCTGCAAGGCCCAGTCCGAGATCGACACCCGCGTGGGCCACAACCGCCTCCTGGATGAGTCGGACATCGCCAACCTGCCTTACCTCCGCTCCATCATCAATGAGACCCTCCGTATGTTCCCTGCCGGGCCCTTACTAATCCCGCACGAATCCTCTGACGCCTGCATCGTCGGGGGCTACCGCGTCCCACGTGGCACTATGCTGCTCGTGAACGTGTGGGCCATGCACAACGACTCCAAGAACTGGAACAACCCCCGTGAGTTCAGGCCCGAGCGGTTCGAAAAGCTCGAGGGCAACCGCGACGGCTTCAAGCTGATGCCGTTCGGTGCCGGGAGGCGCGGCTGCCCCGGAGAGGCCCTCGCCGTGCGCATGGTGGGGTTGGGGTTGGGTACGCTTCTCCAATGCTTTGATTGGGAGAGGGCGAGCGAGGAATTGGTTGATATGAGTGAGGGTGTGGGGCTTTCAATGCCCAAGGCAAAACCCTTGATGGCTTATTGCAGAGCCCGCCCTGTTGCGGCCGACCTTTTATCTCGACTTTGAATGTCAGTCCTCTTTTTAATTTTTTTTCATCCACTTAGATTTTATTTTGTAATCATATATAAAATTTGCTGATTAAAGATTGAGCGCCTTGTATATTTATAATCGAGTAGTATAAATTGTAATCTTAAATCCAATTAAACTAATAAGGTTATAAGAGATAAAAAAAAATAATGAATTTTAGTTTAAACATACTTTGTTATGGAGTTTGGAGTTGGTTTTGGATAATTTAAAATAATATTCTCAAATATAGTTAACATAATTATAGTTTCACTATTCATGACATAAGATATGAAAAAATTAGTATAGACTCTTGATCTAATGTCCATTTGTGAATGTTTATTAGCCCACTTGTCAATAATGAGGCTGACAATATTGTGACAAATTATATTTTATTCGTTTATTAAAAATCTTGACATTTTGATCTGACACGAGTTTTGATTTTGCTATCAAAGTGATGGGTTAAATTTTTGGTTTTAGTTTCATACCATTTCAAAAATAACCTCATAACCACAACATCCTCAACTGTGAAGTTTTTAATTTAAAAATATGAAGTTTATTTTTGAATATTTTTTTCTTTTTTGTTTGAATTTAAGAATTCTACTATAGATAAACCAAGATATAGAATGAGAAATGATGAAATTTGTACAAACATGACTTTGGTAGTTTGAGATCATAACATGAAATTTGTTTATATTTTGACAGGTTGAGAGGGGTATGCTGTCGATTCTAGAATTCTACATGATACACTAAATCAAAGACATAGTTTAAAATTTTCAAAGGGTAAAATTTACACACTGTATCGATAACAATAACCAATTATTCTATTATTCAATATGGTCTTCTGAATAATATGTTTATAATGTTATCCCATTATTTTTTTAGGTTATTATTATTTTTGTGTCAATGGATAAGAAAACATCGAAGGTTTTCTAGTTACAAATAATGGTGTTCAATATCATCTTAAAGAGTGGGGTCCTGATTGTGAAACATTTCAAAATGTAGATTTTTTTTTAACATGATACACACAAAAACAAGAAACATTCTAGAAAGCGCCCCCGGTATTATGAAGAAGAGATGGACTATCATACGAAGTGAATCTTACTATTCGATTAAGGTTCAAAATAGGATAAATATGGTGTGTTTCTTGTTGCATAACTTTATAAGATTTGAAATCAATATTGATCCAATTGAAACTGTTGGGAACCCTAAGATTAGTGTTGATGATGGTCTCTCGAAACACACTTAGCTGGTCTTTATGTTTAACCTGTTCCTCGTGTAAAACCAGATCACTATAGATAAAGTGATTTCTGTTTTGGAACAGATTAGGAGATGACTTAAAATGTAAAGGAGTTGTTCCTATAGAAGTCATTCTCAAACTTAGAATAGGATGAAGGTCAAGATCTCACGCCCAAAGGAATCGATCTGCTGTAACAGACAGCGACCAGATCGATGACCAGATCGATGCCTACAGCGATGAACCAGAGCGAATGAGTCATCAAGCCATTAGCTGACATCATCCTACACATCATATATACTTGCCACATCAAGATCAAAGTCCATCCAACAGGGTTTGGAAAGTAGATCTACGACTTAATCATATAAGGAAAGAGACCGTTAACAATCTGATTTCCAAAAATCAAAGATTGAGTCAACCTTTCCTATATGGCAAGAACAGATATGATGGAAACCATTGATTGGCAATATACCATCTATCTCACGCCAATCAACAAACGGCTAGAATTTAAAATTCAAAGCCTATATAGTTGAAGACAACAATCTGGAAAAATAGTGAGAACACGCACGAACTATACTGCAATCATCTTTCAAGCACTCTGTATTCCAGACTTAGAGCTTCAACATCTCGTGATTCTACATCACACCAACCACCTCGATTCAAGTCTGTCTTGTCGAGAAAAAGAAGATCACCCTGCTAGCTAGTAGTTTTCTAGTGGTAACGTAGAGGTAATCTGTTGTAAAGGGACACGACCCTTCATTCGTGCATAAGTATCACTCTAGTTGTGACTGGTACTTGTGACTCGTTCTCCACGAGTATAAAGAAGCAGAGTATCCTAGTAGTGGATAATCTGGTCTAGTTTTGACCAGATCGTGGACGTAGGGATTTCCCGAACCACGTTAAACAACTGTGTGCTTTACATTCCTGCATTCTTTATTATCTGTTGTTTATTATTCTAACTCTCTGCACTCTCATCCATCTGCATCTCAATCAATCTCCTAAACAATCTGGTTAATATTCTAAGGTTTTCTAAACTAGAGCAAACACTAATCCACCATTATTCCGCACTCACTCTACACTTAGAAAGTAATAAGATCACTCTTATTGTCTGCTAAGTGATTTCACTAAGAGAGTAATCTGTTTGGACTAAATCAGCTACTGATCTGCATATCGATCTGTTTAGTCACTGCCAAGCAATTTCTTGTACAGAATAGCTTGAGCTCTCTTATAATCAGTCAAGTAAAACTGAAAAGTTAGTATTTGGTGTATTCCCCCCCATACACCAAACCTTGCTCTTTCGGGACCAACAAGTGGTATCAGAGCAGTGGTTCAAACTGACCATTGTTTTGTTTCACAGGGTTAAAACCTGCGTGGTCTACTTGAATAGATCTAGAAAAACCTTTTTCATTCACGAGCATTCTGTTTGTTATGGAGTCATCTGTTATCAGGGCTTGCGAAGAATTCTCTATCCAAGGATATAGAGAATGGAGTTTCAGAATCAAAATGTGCCTCAAAGCCCATCACTGCTTGATGTGGAAAGTAATCGAAGAGGGGCCATTGGCAATTACTGAAGAGACCACCCGTATCACAGATACAGGAGCAGTTAAAGAAACTGTTCTAAAAGATCCCAGAAAATACACCTCTGAAGAAAGAAGAGAGGCAAATCTCGATGACTTTGCCAAAGGGATCATCTCCAGCACGGTCAAAGGCATACATCTGGCTAAAATCCAAGATCTGGATACTGCCAAAGAGATGTGGGAAGCCTTGAGAGACCTAGCCCTAGGATCTGAAGTGATGATCGAGAACAAGCTGTCTATAGCCTGCAACAAATATGATGAATTCAAAATGAAACCAGGCGAAACAATAGAACAGATGAAGATGAGATTCACTGGAATTCTCCTTGAGATATCTGCGTTCAAAAGGAACAAATATACTCAAAGGGAGAAAAACATGAAAGTTCTTAGAGCACTTCCACCAAGCTGGGAGATCTATGCTGCAATGCAACCTCTAAGAGCAGACTTCAATGATCTGTCTACTGAAGCCTTATTTGATCATCTCGAAGGTCATGAATGTGACATTCAAAGAATTCGAGGATCAGATCATCTGTCCAAAAAGGCGGAGAGCAGTACAAAGAAGGACAAAGAGGTAGCCTTCAAAGCGAAGAGCAAACCAGATGATCTTTCTGAGTCTGCTACTCCAGATGAAGAGAGAGGGTATGACAAACTCCTAAAAGAGTTTTCAATGATGGCCAAACGAATGGACAAGATGGAAACCAGATCGAAGAAATACAGACGCTTCTACAAAGATAACAAGAGGAACTTCAACAGGAAGTATGATAATGATCGATCTGATGACAAAAATGAATCTAAACAGCAGACTACTAAAACAACAAAGACCTCAAGTTCTACAGATTATACTTGCTTTGAATGTGGCAGATTAGGTCACTTCAAAACAGATTGTCCTAATCTGTCCAGAAGCCAAAGAGAAGAACTAAGAGCCAAACGAGATCGAAAGCTTAAATATGAGCAAAAAGCGATGATAGCTGAACAGAACTCAAGCAGCTCGAGTCATTTCTCAGACAGCTCATCAGAAAATGATGAAGCCTTCATTGCTGACGACGAAGAAAGCTGGAATGAATGCTATGTAGGCTTGGACAACGGTCTAGATGAAGTTGAGGTAAATTCTTGCTACTCAAATTCCTTAGATAATGAAAATAATCTTGAACAGGAAAGTGAAGATCAAGCAGAATATTCATGGAATGAAATAGATGAGATGTTCAAAAGCTACTCAAGCATCAAAAGGCTGTTCAAAGAAGTAGTTGAAGAGAATGACAGATTAAAGAAGATTGAGCAGACTCTAAGCACAGCAAACACTAAATTTGTTGCCAAAATTACTGATCTGGAAGAACAGATCAAGAGCAAAGACAGTGAGGTTCACTCTCTTAATTCAAAAGTCAAGGATCTGGTTACCAGAAATAATGTTGCTGAGAAAAAGATCAAGAAGGAAAAGGAAATGATATACAAGAGTGATGAGCGTGCCAAGTTGCTAATCAATATGCAACAAATGGGCACATCTGGTTTGGGATATCCAGGTCACTCAGAAAAATCTTCAGAAACTATAAGCTTCGTACCAGAAAGGAAGAAAATACCAGATCAAGTGAAAGACTTGAAAAACAAGAAAGGTTATCCTCAAAATATGATAATGAAAGATGCAAAGAACAGACAGTATCATCAAACCAGGGGACAACCAGCTCACTACACAGAAACAGAACACCTTCAAAGAGCTAATGTCAACAGGACAAAAACTGTCAACAGGACAAAAATTGTCAACAGAACAGAACATACTAAGAAAGGATTACAGAAGGATAAGATAGAGAGATTTCATCCATCTGAAATACACTCTGTATCTAAAGTAGATAATGAGGGAAATATCATTACCTGCTATATTGCTGTTCCTAACCCTAGAATGTTCTGGATTCAAAAAGGATTGTTTACTAATAATCAAGCACCCAAGCGTTGAAAGGGTAGCTAAGTTTGATTAATTGCAGGATCAAAGAACTGCAAGAAGAAGCAAGATAGCTAGAGGAACTATCTGGATTATAGATAGCGGTTGTTCAAAACACATGACTTGTGACAAGAACCTACTGACAGATTACATAGAGAAACTAGGCCCACAGGTCACTTTTGGATGTAATTCAAAAGGATATATCAGAGGGTATGGAAACATCAAAATTGGCAAGACCACTATCACTAATGTGTCATATGTTGAGGGTCTTAGTCATAATCTGTTTTCTGTAAGTCAGTTTTGTGCAAATGGCAATCAGATTGTTTTTGATACTAACAACTGTCTGGTAAAGAACAAGGAAGGAGATGAAATACTCCTTACCGGTAAACTGCAGGATAGGTTATATATTGTCCAGTGGACAAACCAGATCGAGACCTGCTTACTCACTAAGACTGTATCAGAAACAAGCTGGTTATGGCATAAGAGATTAAGTCATCTTAATTTCAAATCAATCAACAGGATTGCCAAGGAAAGGTTAGTAGAAGGACTACCAGACCAGGTGTATGATAAAGATCACATATGTGATGCTTGTCAAGCTGGAAAGCAGACCAGATCATCCTTTACAAGCAAAACAGCTCACTCAACATCAAGGACACTAGAGTTGTTACACCTTGATCTGTTTGGACCAGTCAAACCACTAAGTATCAATGGGAGAAAGTACACTTTGGTAATCATAGATGATTACTCAAGATTCACTTGGGTCATCTTTCTGCTGAAGAAGAAAGAGACTCTAGACAAGCTCCCTGACTTTCTACACAAGATCACTAAACAGAAAGAAATGAGTATAACCTCTATCAGAACAGATCGAGGAACAGAATTTCTCAACCAGAAGATTGAAGCATATTGCAACAAGATGGGAATCACTCATCAAACATCTGCTGCTCGAACTCCTCAACAGAATGGAGTAGTTGAGAGAAGAAACAGATCACTCAAAGAAGCAGCTCGCACGATGCTTAATGCTACAAATCTACCGAAGAAATTCTGGGCAGAAGCTATATACACAGCCTGCTATACTCAAAACAGATCATCCATCACACTCAGACATGGAAAGACTCCATATGAAATATGGAACAACAGAAAGCCTAAGATTTCCTATTTTAAAACTTTTGGCTGTTTATGTTACATACACAATAATGGGAAATCTCAGTTGAAAACTTTTGATAGCAAAACAGACCCTGGAATATTCTTAGGATATTCTGATGTCAGTAAAGCCTATCGAGTTTACAATAAGAAATCCCATATTGTGGAAGTAACACCTCATGTTGTATTTGATGAGTCTATTGTTGAGTACAGATCACCAGATGAGAAGCAGACAGTCAATCAAGTGACAACCAGAATGATGAATGATCTATTACTGGAAGATATTCTTATCTGGAATTCAAGGAGTGAAGATGAAGAAGTTATCACTCAACCTATTGCTGAGGAGATCATACAGCAAGGGGGAATATCACTCACCAATCTGAATGAAAATAGATCATCAACAGAAGACAATGATACTATTACTACAAGTGATGATCAACATCCAGAAGAAAGCCCAGATGAGAATCCATTTCAAGCTACATCAACATCACACCCTGAATTTGAGGAACCAACAGATCAACCTGATCCTGAGTTATCTGATGAAGAAATGACTAGGAGAAGAAGATGGATACAAGACCATCCACCAGAACAGATCGTTGGGAACCCATCAGATCGTGTGAAAACTAGAAGAATGCATGGAGAAAGTGCATTATTGAGTTGTTATTTATCTCGCTTGGAGCCATCTGATGCTTATGAAGCACTCCAAAATACAGATTGGATAATAGCAATGCAAGAAGAACTCAATGAGTTCAAAAGAAATGAAGTCTGGTATCTCGTGGACAGACCCAAACATCAAGGAGTAATAGGTGTAAAATGGGTGTTCAAAAACAAACGAGATGAGAATGGTGAAGTAGTCAGAAACAAAGCCAGATTAGTAGCTAAAGGCTATAATCAACAAGAAGGCATTGATTTCGATGAAACATTTGCACCAGTAGCCAGATTAGAAGCAATAAGGCTGTTTTTAGCATATGCTGCTCACAGACGGTTCAAGGTATACCAGATGGATGTCAAAAGTGCCTTCCTCAATGGTATTCTTGAAGAAGAAGTATATGTGGAACAGCCACCTGGATTTGAAGAAGCAGATCCAGATCAGAAAGTATACAGACTGGCTAAGGCAGTCTATGGTCTAAAACAAGCCCCCAGAGCTTGGTATGAGACCTTATCAACCTTCCTACTGGAATCTGG
>JAPKLX010001715.1:7260-18539 GCA_026898415.1 Leonotis leonurus | reverse complement strand
CTAGAGCAATCTGTAATTCAGAAAGCTCACATCTCTCTGATTGAAATAGTCAAGTAAACTGAAAAGTTTGTATTTGGTGTATTCCCCCCCCCCATACACCAAACCTTGCTCTTTCGGGACCAACAACTTACAATTCCATTGTTCCTATTTTGTTGAAGGATTTGAGTCGATATTTCTTGAGACACAGGTATTCCAAATCATATTTATGTTTGAGATTTAATTTTACATGGTTCTCCCAGAACTTCTTATCTTTTCTTCTGTAGGCAGGAACAATTCTTGATACTGTAGAAGCACTAGTGGAAGAACAAACTCCGGATCCTCTACATTCCAAGAAGTACGGCTCTATAAATCACTTAATTAACTTTGTAACTAACAACTTTTTCATACAAAGTAGTTACTAATTCGTATGGCTATATATGAATGTGATTAAGTAGTTCTGTACTGTAGAATACGGGGTTGAAATTGTCAAAATTTTGCCATGTTCCTGTAAGCTGTTATTTGCACTTCTTGTACTGCACTGCGCAACATGATTTTTTCTAAATTTTATTTATGATGGTACATCTAGGTTGCAAATATACTCAATATCCATGATGTTCCAAATATTTGGCACATACCTCTACTGCTTTAGGTGAGTAATTCTTATCTATAAATTTGTGAATTCCAAGTCTTTGTACTCAGGTTTTGATTTTGTTCAATCTGACTTATTGAACAGGTACCATAACTCAAAGCACATTGATGAAAGGCATAGGCACAGATACGAGGTCAATTGATTATAATAGAGTGAGTAAGCTTATCTTAAACATTCAAACTCATCATTTTTATGACTATGTGATGTGCTACAGTTTCTTGCTTTTACCTTCTTATTTTCGATAGTGTAAAGTTTTTAAAGTGCTGAATATGTATGTTTGTTGAGTTAATAAAATTGTTCCTTTTTGAGAAATATTGTTTTGTATAGTTATACAAATCATTCCCAGTCCTTGGGTATTGCATCTTTTGCGCTCTAGGTCATATATCTGAGCTTGGGGGTCAGTCAAATTATAACTCAGTTTTCATAGGTATAATTTATGGAGCTTTGAAGCCTAAGATGCTTTAGAGTGCTTGTTAACAGTTGATTTTTTGGTTATTACATGCTAAGGATAACCAGTAATTATAGGATTCCTTATGTGTGCAGAACTTGATCAAGATAAGTTCTCTTGGAGTTTATGTTCTGTTCAATTGAAGAAGTGGAATGACCTGAGCCACTTCTATAAGCCCACATGGATAGAGTGGTGTTTATTTTTTTTTTATTCTTATGATGAATGGTGTTTTATTACATCTTGGGTAGAACATAGAATGAGATAGCAGTCCTCGTACTCATCTGTGTTATTTTATTGGCAGTTAAATGATGACAAAAGCCCTTTCCAGAGAACCTTTGTTAATCAGGTAATGTTCATTAGCTCCTATTGGTTGATTATCTTTTGTAAGATATTTAGGCTGCTTAACCATTTTCCAGATTTTAACTCACGTTTGGATTCAGCTATAAGTCATTTAAGTAATCAAATTCCACTTTCCATTTTCCATTTTTAAAGGCTTTCTTCATGTAAAAGAAACAAGATGGTTCACCTCTATGGTAATTAGGCTCACTAATGAAGCCTTTTCCCTATGCATAGAACATGAAATTAAAATCTGTCCGTAGAAAAATGAATTTGCCCACTAAAATATGTTGTCTGAAGCAGAAGTTATCATTGTTGCCTGAGGGTTCTGGAAACTGCTTTCTGTTTTGTTTACTATATTCACCTGCTTGCCTTTTTACATGGTCTATTGATTGCATGAGTTGATGCAGGCAACTTGCTTCCTAAAATGGTTTACCTTTTTGGGGTGGGATTAGAGGTGGTTGATTCCCATTAGGGGTATGTACTATCCTAAGCCAATTTTCAGAAATTGGTGTGCTGATGCATGGTAGTGGGTGATCTAGTCATTAAGAAAGGTGTTTGCAGTAATTTGCTTCTGAATTACTTTTGTAAACTTAATCAGAAAGGAGCTGAGGGGATCTCCTTTTTTGGATTGTTTACCAATTAATTTTATGACTGCATCAGCCTGGCCTCGAAGTTGAGATCTTTTGCCATTAACCTCTCTAACACTAGACCAACATCATAAGCACTAGCTGATCTCTTTCATTATCTGAGTTGCTTGTTACCCGCTTCTCATCTGGTTCTTTGGAAGTCATTTATGTATCAACCCTCTTTTTTGTTGATATTTAATATTTGGTAACTACCCACAGGTTAAAAGATGTGCTGAGATGTCCAGGAAGTTGCGGTTTTTCAAAGATCAAATACATAAAACTGGTCTACTGCTATCCCCTCATCCTGCGTCTGAAACCGATATTGAATTAGAAGAGTTGGAGGTCTGTTTCTCTCTTTCCATTCCCCCCCTCTTGGTATTACTGCTCTTCTTCTGGTTACTATTATTCATATTTGTATCATCAGTCTTTATTTACACTTTACAGTAATTATTGTTCATAGTATCATATTTGTTACTTTTGTTGATTCTGCTGTCACTTAATTTTTTTTTTACCTAAGCTTCATATACTCCAGAAACACAGTTCTCCCTTTCTGTTCTCATGCTCATTAATTCCAACTTTTTTTTAATCTTCAACTTTAGGCTCGACTTGCTGAGCACGAGCACGAGTTAATTGAAATGAATCACAACAGTGAGAAACTGCAGCAAACATATAATGAGTTGCTTGAGTTCAAGATGGTCCTACAGAAGGTACAGTGGCAAGCAGTTTATCCTTTCCTTTTCTTTTCTCTTTATAAAATAAAGAGTTTTCCTTTAAGGTAAAAACATGCTAAATCATTAACATGTATAAGGACCAAGACTACATTACATAAATGTATGAACTGTTGTTTCAAGCTTATGGTGAAAAATATCTTGGAGTTGCTTAAGTAGTTATGAGAAGTAAGATGTTCCAAGTAGTCCTCCTGTCAGGAAATTTTATATCAACCTAATAATTTCCACAGAGTGAAAAATCCTTAGAGGGTCATCACTGCCTTTCTTGTTTACTGCTCAAGAGAGAAAGATGACCGAAAAATTAGAGTTCCATCTCATGTCTTAGAGACATATTGTGGAAGTTAGAGTTCTGCCGTCTTTGGGTGGAGATTTTAAACTAATTATCTCATTCATAGAATATGATTGCTGCTATCCATTTATGGATTTGAACTTGTGTTATGGGTTTTGGGATAATTTGAACTGAACTTTAAGAGGACTATAATCTAAGCTTATGGTTAACTCTTGTTTCTGAGCTTGAATTTATTGTATGCATCTGGGCTTGAATTCTGTGTACTAATTAATTATTCTTAGAATTCCAGCCATTTTATTGTAAATACTTATAATTACGTATATTCAATGATTTTTTGAAGTGCCGTCAAAGTGAATATTCTCAATGTGAGCTTGACGAGGTTCTGGAGGATTGGGCGACCATTGTCATCAATGAGGTTAGTAAAATAACTCATTCAATTTTAACTCTAAGTACTTTTCACAAGTGTACGTACGTAACTTAAAATAATTCTCATTCTACTTCGATTTTCTTGTAGATTGCCATGTGACGTGTCATTATTTTGGTTTGATTGATGAAGAAGATTGATGATTTTGGGCATGGTGTGCATCAAACTTCTCTATTTGGCATTATTTTGGGGTGTATTAGTTTAATTAAGCTACATTAGTACTAGTGAAGGTGCATGGATTGAAATATTTACCGAAACATTTTAGTATTGTCATTTTTATTTTTACGAAGTGGAATATTGGACACTTAATGCATATAAATATTTTTATTGCGTGTATGAATTCTCTATTTGGCATTATTTTATTTAGTAAAATATATTGATGAAACCAAAAATATTAAATACAGGTTAATTAACGAAAAAATACGAAAATGGTTAAATTTATCAGATTATAGATGACATTCTGAAAAAGTCATGTATTGCACCAAAACGTGTCAACTTCTTGTTTATAGATGACATTTTTTTATGTAGATGACATTAAATTACTGTCATCTTTTCAATTATAGATGACATTATAAAAAAGTCATGTATTTAACCAAAACGTGTCAACTATTCGCTTATAAATGACATTTTTCATATAGATGACATTAAATTACTGTCATCTTTTTTAATATAGATGACATTCTAAAGAAGTCATGAATTTCACCTAAATGTGTCAACTATTCGCTTATAAATGACATTTTTTTAATATAGATGACATTAAATTACTGTCATCTTTTGAATTATAGATGACATTCTAAAAAAGTCATGAATTTCACTTAAATGTGTCAACTTCTCGCTTATAGATGATATTTTTTTTATATAGATGACATTATATTGTGTCATGTATTATGAAATGGATGACATTATTTTAGTGTCATCTATGAGCGCGTAATGTCATCTATGAGCGCATAGATGACATTAAAATAATGTCATCTATGAGCGAGGAATAGATGAGCCTACCATACTTGACATTGTTTTACCCTCATACATGACATTAAATTAATGTCATGTATGAGCGTTTTTCTACTAGTGATGTCACCTTTAGATGTAACTCAAAAGGATACACCAGAGGATATGGAAATATAAAAGTTGGTAAGACCACCATCTCAAATGTTTCGTATGTTGAGGGTCTTAGTCACAATTTATTTTCTGTAAGTCAGTTCTGTGCTAACGGTAATCAGATCGTTTTTGATACTAACAACTGCTTTGGGAAGAATAAGGAAGGAGATGAGATACTCCTTACCGGAAAATTGCAGGATAGGTTATATATTGTCCAGTGGACAAACCAGATCGAGACCTGCTTAGTCACTAAAACTGTATCAGAAATAAGCTGGTTATGGCACAAGAGGTTGAGTCACCTAAATATTAAGTCAATCAACAGGATTGCCAAAGAAAAAGTAGTGGAAGGACTACCAGATCAAGTACATGATAAAGATCATATATGTGATGCCTGCCAAGCTGGAAAGCAAACCAGATCATTCTTTACAAGCAAAACAGCTCACTCAACATCAAGAATACTGAAGCTTTTTCATCTGGATCTGTTTGAACCAGTTAAACCACTAAGCATAAATGGAAGAAAATACACCTTAGTAACCATAGATGATTACTCCAGGTTCACCTGGGTCATCTTTCTGTTAAAGAAGAAAGAGACACTAGCCAAACTACCTGACTTTCTACACAAGATCACCAAACAAAAAGAGGTGAGTGTTGTTACTATCAGAACAGATCGAGGAACAGAATTTCTCAACCAGAAGATTGAAGCATACTGCAATAAGATGGGAATCACTCATCAAACTTCAGCTACTAGAACACCTCAACAAAATGGAGTTGTTGAAAGGCGAAACAGATCACTTAAAGAAGCAGCTCGTACTATGCTAAATGCTACCAATCTACCCAAGAAATTCTGGGCAGAAGCTATCTACATAGCCTATTATACTCAGAGTAGATCATCAATCACACTCAGACATGGAAAGACTCCATATGAGATCTAGAACAACAGAAAGCCTAAGATTTCTTACTTTCGTACTTTTGGCTGTTTGTGTTACATACACAATAATGGGAAATCTAAATTAAGGACTTTTGATAGCAAAACTGATCCTAGAATATTTTTGGGATATTCTGATGTCAGTAAAGCTTATTGTGTCTACAATAAGAACTCTCATATTGTGGAGGTAACACCTCATGTTGTCTTTGATGAGTCTATTGTTGAGTACAGGTTACCTGTTAATAAACAGACAGAGAACCAGATGACTTCAAGAAAGATGAATGAATTGCTCTTAGAAGATATTCTCATATGGAATTCAAAAAGGGATGATGAAGAGATCAACACTCCACCAATTGCTGAAGAAATTATACAGCAAGAGGGAACAATTCAACGTAATCTGGATGAAAACAGATCACCAACGGAAAGCAATGAAACAGTCATTGCAGATAATGATCAATCTAAAAATTTAAATCCAGAGGCTGAAACAAATGAGAATCCATTACAAGCTTCACCAACAACACACTTTGAATTTGAGGAACCAATAGATCAACCTGATCCTGAGATATCAGATGAAGAGATGACCAGGAGAAGGAGATGGATACAAGATCATCCACCAGAACAGATTGTCGGGAACCCATCAGATTGTGTGAAAACAAGAAGAATGCATGGAGAAAGTGCCTTGTTAAGCTGCTATCTTTCTCGCATTGAACCATCTGATGCTAATGAAGCACTACAAGATGAAGATTGGATAACCGCAATGCAAGAAGAACTTAATGAGTTCAAAAGGAATGAGGTCTGGTATCTTGTAGACAGACCCAAACACCAAGGAGGAATTGGTGTAAAATGGGTGTTCAAAAATAAACGAGATGAGAATGGTGAAGTAGTTAGAAACAAAGCCAGATTAGTAGCTAAAGGCTATAATCAATAAGAAAGCATTGATTTTGATGAAACATTTGCACCCGTAGCCAGACTAGAAGCAATAAGGCTATTCTTAGCATATGCTGCACACAAAAGATTCAAGGTATACCAGATGGATGTTAAAAGTGCCTTTCTAAATGATATCCTTGAAGAGTAAGTCTATGTGGAACAGCCACCTGGATTCGAAGAAGCAGATCCAAACAAGAAAGTATACAGACTGACAAAAGCAGTCTATGGTCTAAAACAAGCCCCTAGAGCTTGGTTTGAGACATTGTCTACATTTCTACCAGAATCTGGATTCAGAAGAGGATCAGTTGACAAGACTTTGTTCATCATCAAAGTCAAAGAGAATAACCTTTTAGTACAAATATATGTAGATGATATCATATTTGGATCCCAATCTACTTATCTGTGTGATAAATTTGCTGAACTTATGAAAAATAAGTATCAAATGTCCATGATGGGCGAAATGAGTTTCTTTCTAGGTTTGCAGGTCAAGCAGCTACCAGATGACATCTTCATTAATCAAGCAAAGTATGTTCACGACCTACTGACTAAATTTGGGATCAAAGACAGTAAACCTGTTAAAATTCCAATGCAGACCAACGGGAAAATTGATCCTGATCCAGAGGGAAAACCAGCAAATATCACTCAATACATAGGGATCATAGGATCATTACTCTACCTAACTGCCAGTCGACCTGACATCACATTTGCAGTAGGTGTATGTGCAAGATATCAAGCAAACCCCAAAGAGTCTCACATGGAAGCAGCTAAGAAGATATTAAGATATCTTAAGGGAACAAATCACATTGGATTATGGTATCCATGCGAAGATAACATTGAGCTAATTGGATACATAGATTCAGATTATGCTGGATGTAAGCTGGACAGAAAGTCAACATCTGGTACATGTCAGTTCTTAGGAAATAAACTGATCACTTGGTTCTCAAAGAAGCAGACATCTGTTGCCACATCAACCACAGAAGCTGAATATATGGCGGCAGAGAGCTGTTGTGCACAAATACTCTAGTTAAAACAACAACTCAAAGACTATGAGATCGATGTCAAGGAGATACCCATTTTAAACAGATCAATCAAATTCCAACTGGGAATTATTAAAAGGTCATCACACCAGATTGATGTCCAAATTGAAAGTGGCATGAACAGATCGATAATGTTGACAACAGTTCGTTAATGAGGAGATCGATCTGGACCAGATGACTAACATCCACGTGGTTATTAATTAGTTCTTTTATTAATATTTCCCATTACTTGGTCAAGGGGGAAAGTCAACAAGATACATCGATTAAATCAATTTAATCATAGCATATATATCTAAATTCTGACATTATATACCAAATCTTTTATTTTTGATGATTAAGTACAGTGTTTGGGAAACGTGATCGAGGAGATTTTTACCAAACCAAGAAAAAGGAAGAAAATTGACGGCTAAAACAAACACGCGCCACACCACAACCGTAGGATTGAGCGCGTGTACCAAACGCAGAAGAGAGAAGATAATAGACCCTAAGTCTATTACTCAGAGAGGCGGGAAAAGCTGAAAAAGGGAAGAATATCAATTAATTTATTACCTTGTTTATCACTTATCTATATATATTTGATAAGGCGGTTCGACTATCATCTACATTCTTCTTCTTCGACACTTAGCAAAATTTTTCATCCTTTCAAACTCTCTCAATCTTCAAAAACCTATCTGTCAACATGGCTCCAAAATCTTCTTTGTTCTTGAGCAAGTGAAACTCCTTAATTAATACATTCATGAAGATCTCTATGCTGTTCTTGACACCTTCGGTTTTCACAAAGTGGACAAGGCTTTCGACCTTGTTAGACGCTGCAAAGGTTTCACATTTATGAGTTTTCCTTTAATTTTTTTTATGCTCTAAAACCCTATAGATCCGTATTGAAAAACATGACTTTATCCATTTGCATGCATATGTTCACTTGTATTGCTGTATAGATCTTGATACTTTGCATTACTTAAACTGTTACTGAGCACTCATACTTCATTGATGGAAGGATAGTGCTCATCTATGTTGCTCTGACTTTAATGTAGGTTTTCACAATATCATTACCGCACATCCTCTCCACTTCTTGCCCAAAGTAGTTGCAACCTTTTATCTCTCGTGGCAAGGAGAGAAGGGTGGGAATGAAGCTACCATCCGAGTCAGCAAGGGTAGCACCATTAGCAACACAACCTATAACGTGCTAAACATAATTGATGAAGTCTACAAGCTGAAAGATGAAGGTCTTAGCCTTGGAGACCTAACGGACGAGCAACTCCAGGAGGCCATAGAGATGGTGATGGTAGTGCCCATTCATTACACGAACAAGAAGTTCAACAGGGCACTGCTTGCACCTGAATTCAAGATCATATTTGAATTCGTTCAGAGAATCTTCATGAACCACAATGGTTCCTACGACCAAGTCACCCCAGAGAAATTCAAAATACTAGCTGCTGTTGTGCTAAACCTGCCAGTGAACTGGAGCAGAATCCTTTTTGATCTCTTGGCAAAGGAGGCCAAGATGATCACATTCGTGAAAGGAGCAAGCCCTGGGATTAAAGTGAAGAGGAGCAGCTTGAGGCACTCCACCAAGATCAGCTACATGCTGGAATCCTTTTTCAAACAGCACAAATGGGATACCATGGTTGAATTCAACATCAGATTGCACTTTCCAAAAGACCAACATCAAATTGAGATGTCTATGGGCATTTCTGCAAATCTGATAGCAAGGGTGACAGACCCTGTATATGCCAATGCCTTGATGAAGATGGGAATCTCTAACCCAATCTGGGTTCCACCATCTGCTCCTGCTGAAAAATCCACCAAGTCAAATATCACAAAAGAAAAACAAGCTGAAAGGACTCCCTCTAAGAGAGTCACCAGGAGGGCCAGCTCAGTAGATACTGACGCCTCCACAGCAGCTCAGCAGCCAAAACCTAAAAGAAGGAGATTACAGAAACTTGTGGAAGAAGTCCAGGCTGAGGAACCTGCTGTTGCCGAAACATCTATGCCTCAACAGGAGGTTGAGGAGGAAGAGATTCTGGTCGGGGGTCCACCAGAGGATGTTGCCCCCATCTCCTCCTTAGATCCAAGCCAGGTCAAGGACTTCTCTCCTGCTCACACTGCTAGCCCATCATCTGCTGAACCACTCGAGCAGATTGATGAAGAGGAAAAAGCTGAGGAAGAATCCTCTGATGAGGATATGGAGAAGAAAAAGGCAGAAACCATAGTGAAGCTGCTAGAAGCTGAAGCAGATCACTCCATTCTTAAGACCTTTCCTGGAATCCAGCTTACTCCTGAAAGCTACGAAGCAGCAAAACGTCTCAAATTTCTTCTGCTCATCAAGGACAAGGAATTTTATGTCCTAGACGCCATACTGAAGACCAGATCAATCGATGCCCTCAAGGCAGAGGAAGCCACTTATCGTGGAACACTTATCATCCAGACATCCTGGCCATGGCAAAATTTGAGGCCAAAGAGCTCCAGATCGATCTCAGATCGATATATGAAAAGGTAGGGATGTTGGAATTTTTTATGTGTATTGATGAGGATGAAGATGAAGAACTTGCTGAAGCTCACCAACAGGGTGCAGCAACACCAGAATCAGAACCAGATCAGCATCAAGCTGATGCTGCAGAACAGATCGTGGAACCAACTGCACAGGCTGAGGGGGAACCAGCCAAATCACACAAAATCCAGATTGCAGTAGTAGATTATCCACGAGAGGAAACAGAGCCAACTGGACAGAGGGTGGGTGGTAAACTAACAGATGATATATACACCCCTGCTGTCGCAGCAACAATGGAAGAATTTATGGAGACAACCAACCTGGAGGATATATTGATGACTCAGCATCAATCCCTATCCAACAAACAAGTAAATGATCTCATCTCCCACAAAGTGGATAAGTTCATGTATGGGATTCTATCCACAGTCCAAGACCAGGCCACTCGCATCCTTACAGAATTCAACAACCATCTGAAATCTCATGTGGACCAAGTAGACTAAGAGTTGAGAAGGGTCTGCCGACTAAAGCTTGAGGAGTTGAGTAAAAAGATGGATGATGATTGATCTGCCGCGGAGCAGAGGAAATAACAGATCAATCAAACTCTGGTAACTATGGAACTCAAAGTCCAAGAAATGTACAAAATAGTTACAGAGTTTTCAAAGAAGGAGAAAGATATGGTCCATGCCATTGTCAAACAACAGACCGATGGGATAGCTGAAGAAGTGATCAAAGCAACCAATGCAGAAACCAGATCACTATTCAGGAAGTTTGAGAACGAAGGGAAGAACTTTGTGGAAAGAAAACTGAGCGAACTGCACTATCCCACAAAAACCTTGATTGACTCATATTTTGATGAGATTGGGATCATCAAGGAAGAACAAGAGAACTACAAAGCTGATCTACTCAACGCTAAATCATCATTGGAGAAGAAGATCGATGACTCCATTATGAACATCACTTCACTGCTTACATACAAGATGGATACTGAGAAGGAGATGAAGGACATGAAGGAGGAGATCTGTTAGGAACCCTGCAATTAAATTGAATTTTGATGATGTTCCCTCTAAAATATACTTAGGATTACTCATGTTCTATATATTACTTCTATCTGGTTTCTATGTAATAGGAATCTGAAACAAACAGATAAGCTGAACCAGAAAGCTTCAACCAGAAAGTTGATCGACTTAGACAGAAAGTTGAACCAGAGAGTCTTAGACAGAAAGCTAAACCATCAAGTCTCAGACAGAAAGTTGGAGCAAATCAACTTCAACAGAAAGTTGAAACAAGTCTCAACAGAAAGTTGGAACAAGTCTCAGACAGAA